>SMMQ01002281.1:477-43167 GCA_008271595.1 [Pythium] brassicae (nom. inval.) | reverse complement strand
GTCGCCATCTGCCGCACCACAGCACAGGGTCACAGGATCAGCACGACGCATGAGCACCACGGTCTCAGCGAGAGCAGGAGACAGAAAGCCACTCGTACTGTACCTTGCTCATGAGCCACACCGGCGCACTCGCGTACGCCCAGATCTGCAGTGCGTGCGGCCAGTACGGCGACACGATCGTCTCGTAGCCGAGATTCGCCACGGCCGTGCGCGCGTAGGTGGCGGGCGACGGCACCATGAAGCTCGAGTGGCGGATCTTCGCCAGCTTGGTCGACACGAACATCGGCACCTGGCACTGGACGTGCACGTTCTTGGACTTGTACTCGCCGGCGAGGCAGCGCGTGAGCTGCTCCACGTACTGCTTCGTGGCAGAGTACTGGCTCAACAGCGGCACGACGAGGCGGCCCGAGCCCGAGCTGAGGTTCACCACCACGCCGCGCTTGCGCTGGGCCATGCCCGGCAGCACCAGCTTCGACATGACCGTCGTCGACGTCACGTTCAGCTTGATCAGCTGGTCCATGCGCTCGTCCGAAAGCTGGTCAAAGTACTACAGTACACGAAAGTATCCGCCGCATGCGAGGTCAGTCAGAATAACAGATGGCGCTCGACCAAGTACTGTAGCAACACCAGCAGTAGCGCTGCTGGTGTTGCAAACTGCTGANGGAAGCGACATCCGGAGCGAGCAAATGAATCAGCTGGCGCACCTCTGGGAAGTCGTACGAGACGCCGACGTTGTTGAAGAGCACGCCGACGTCCTCGCGGACGTCGCGGCANGGAAGCGACATCCGGAGCGAGCAAATGAATCAGCTGGCGCACCTCTGGGAAGTCGTACGAGACGCCGACGTTGTTGAAGAGCACGCCGACGTCCTGCACCTTGGCGATGACCGCCTTGATGGACGCGCGCACGCTCGGGTCGTCGATCTTGGTAAAGTCGACGGCAAGGATCTCGACCTGCACCTTGGGGTACTTGGCGAGGATCGCGGCGCGCACCTCCTCGAGCTTCTGCTGCGTGCGGCTCATGAGCACGACGTTGGCGCCCTTGCGCGCTAGCTCGAGCGCGAGCGCCTTGCCGATGCCGTCGGTGGCGCCCGTGACGATCGCCCACTGCCCAAACTTCTTGACCGCCTTGCTCGGCCGCAGGAAGAACGCGTAGAGCGCCCCGATCAGTTGTAGCGTCAAGCGCGTCACGAGCAGCCCGCCGACGGCGGCGAGCGCCTGCAGCGGCAGCGGCGCCGCGGTAAACGCCTGCGTCACCGGCGCGAGGGCAGCGAGCACAGCGTCGGCCATCGTGGGGATTGTCTTCTGCGCTCTTCGAGTGCTTTGCGGTTGGCGGCGCGAGTCTGCGAGTGGCTGAGCTTGGAGCTCGGAGCGAGAGCGAGAGCGAGAGCCACTGGATTCGGAAATGTGTGGAGGAAAACGGTGCTCGTGGAAGGGGGTTCAAAAGAAATCACGTGATTGTTTCGATGACATCGCAAAATGGCCACCGATGACAACAACGCCGACGCCACAGGCTAGCGGATTCCCTGCCTGCCTGCCTGCTTGCTTGCCTGTCTGCTTACCACGCGCGCGCGTGGCCAGCAGCGCCGCCTACTACTCAAAGATGTCCATGCCGCCGGCGCCAAGCGGCAGGCGCGTGTCGCCGCCCGCCGCGTCGCCCTGCTGGTTGCCGCCGCGGCGCCGGTCCTTGTCCTTCTGCAGGCGGCTCTGGAACTTAGCGCTCGTCACGACCTCGGCGTCCATCGTGCGCAGCTGTGACGAGACGAACAGGAGTTTCTGCATCTCGCGCTGCAGGCGGCGCATGCGCTCGCTGTCCGCCGCGGCGCCGTCGGCGCCGACGCCCGCGTCCTCGTCGAGCACGAAGCGCACGAGCGCGCGCTGCTGGTCCACCACGGCACGCAGCCGGCCCTTCGCCACGAGCCCCAGCAGCGCCTTCTCGGCCTCCGCGCTCTCGGCCTCCGCGCTCCAGCCGGCCGCGGCCGCCATCTCCGCCAGCGCAATCGTCATGTACGTGCGCGTGAGCTGGAGCAGCTTCTTCTCGCGTAGCGCCGCGAGCGACTGCTTGACGAGCCCCAGGTTCGCGTCCCGGGCGAACGCCACCGCGTGCTTCTCCATCGCAGCCACGCACGCCGGCAGCTCCTTGGCCTTGAACGCCTTCGCCAGCTCTGCGTACGCGCTGCAGTGCGCCTCCACGTGGCGCGAGACCACGAACGGCGTGTACTTGGGCAGCACCGGCGGCTCGCCGGTCAGGATCAGCGACACGAGCACGAGCTTCTTGTACGCTTCGACCACAAACGCACTTAACGCCACTGCCGGCGCCGTGATCGCGAGCGTGAAAAAATCCAGGGCCTCCTGGAACCGCTTCTGCCCGACGTAGAGCAGCCCACCGTAGTACGCGTAGCTCTCAAAGTCCACGGCGCCCACAAGGTTCGGTTGCGCGTGGATCTCGAACAGCGGTCTGAGCACACAGCGAGCAGCAGCCACGTGCGTCAGTCGGCAGGCTCCACATCTCTGCTCGCTCGCGCCAGCAGCGACGCTCCCGCCCGGATCCCCACGCACTGGTCGAGAATCTCCATGGCCGCTGCGTAGCACTTGGCGTGCAGGCACAGGAAGAAGAACTGCCCGTGCAGCGGCGTGAGCTCCGAGTGACCGTGCTGCGAGAAGCGGCGCAGGAACGCCTTGAGCGGGAAGATCGTCTTGATGCTCTGCTCCAGCTCGACCGCCGCCGCCGAGTACTGTGCGCACACAGCGCTCACTACGCGCATTGGCGGTCGGCGTCAGCACAGGTGAGGCTCTTCCTAGTGATTACCCCCCCCGTCGCCGCCGCAATGGCCGACAAGGGAGCCATCCACGCCACGAACGAGAAAGAAGACGTCTCAATCGCACCTTTGCTGATGTCCCGCGCAGCGACAGACACTGGCACCTGGTAGAGAAACTGCGAGATCTGCCCCAGGAAGCGCGCGGCCGCGGCGAGGAAGTCGGCCTTCGTGTCGGGGGTTACGTGGCGCATGCGCCATTGCTCCATCTTCCCTGCCTTTGTGGCGCTGAAGACGCGCACACGAGAGCCCGACCGCCCGGTCAGAGAGTGTGGGTCTACGCATCAACCCACGTAGCCATCCGACACTCTTCCGCACGCCGCAACGCCACGACACGTACAGCAGGGACAGAAGACTATGTGGCTTGCGCTCGACTGCGAGCGCGTCGTGCGCCAGCGCCAGGTCGAGCTGCGCCACGCTGGCAGCCTGCAACGCCGTCTGCAGCTCGTCGCTCCCGAGCTGCCGCGCTAGCGCCTGGTCCGTCTGCTTGCGGTCGCGCTCGCCGTCACCGACCTGCTCCTCGGCGACCAGCAGCGCCTGCAGAGCAGCAAGCGGCCCCCACTCGCCGCTAATCCAGGGGGTGTCGGGCACGGCGACTGTCGGGGCGGGGGTGGCTGGTGGCGGCGACGACGGAGATGGAGACGGAGACGCCATTGCTCGAGAGCTTCTCTTGACAGATTGGAATTGTTCAGATACAGTAGAGCTTGCTGTGATCGCGATTTTCCAGTCTACTGCAAGCTTGTCTCTCCACTTGGGACGGCTGCAAAAGGTGAATTATTTTGTAGATCTTGCATATAATACATGTATTTTTGAAACTGAAGGGCTATTCTTGTAAATATCTCAAATATCATGGCTGGAAACGAAACATGTCGAAATCAAGAAGTGGCTTCAGTGGCTTGCATGTCAATCAGGCATCTTGCAAGGGAATGGATGATTTACAGTTGGTTGCAAGGTTCCTCCTTGTCCTGCGCAGACTGACTCGCAGTCCGCCACTCTATCGCTGTCGCCGCGTCACTACTGCATGACGAGCGCGAGCTGCATCTTCTTCTGCCGCACGAGCGCGATCGGGTTCTTCATGCGCACGACGCGGCAGAGCGCGTCGTTCCCGGCGTTGAACACGCGGTAGATGCAGTAGCTCGAGCCGTGGATCGCCGCCTGGTCGAGCTCGTTCATGCTGATCTCGAACGTCGCTTTCTCCATCGTGCGCGTCGCCTTCACCTCCACGTACTCGACGACCTTCCCGCGGGACGAGACCGCAATGTCGTACGGCTTGCCCGACTCCTCGTGCTCGTTCACCCACTCGACCGTCACGTCCGCGTTATCCTTGTGGCTCGCGACCAGCTGCTTATACACGTACTCCTCGCCCCAGCGGCCGATGCCCACGCGCTCCTCCTTACTCATCGGTGTGGCCGGGCGCACCACGTGGTCCGCGCCTCTGTAGCTCTGCTGCGCGGCCGAAGGGGACAGCGGCGGGGGAAGCGGCGGGAGCGGCGGCTGGAAGTGAGCGCCGGGCGGCAGGTTAAAGTGGACGGGGAGAGGAGCAGCACCAGCGCCGCCACTGGCTCCGAGCAGTGACGCGTGGAACCCTCGCATCCGCTGCAGCCCGTCGTCAGCTGGTGGCAGCGGTGGCAGCGGCGGGAACACTGCGCTGCCGCCCTCTTCGGCACCAGTTCCCTGGAGCCGCCACTGTGGCGCCGCCCCCAACCGCACGCGCTTCTGAAGCGCCAGCCTCTCTTCGTGCTGGTCCTCGTCTTCGTCCTCCACTTCGCCGTCCTCCAACGTAGAGAGCGCGCGCTTCTTGGACGCCTCGAGCAGCGGCGGCGGCGCCCACAGCGTCCCCGCGTGTTCCGGGTCGAGCGGCTCGAGCTGCTGCGAGTCGACGAGCCACTGCTCGCGCAGCTCCGCGCTCGGCTGCAGCGACGCGAGGTAGAGCAGGTTCGCTATGCCCGCGGCGAGTGTGGACCCGAAGCACTTGCGGCTGAGCTCCAAGAGCACGTCGTGGAGCCTCCCGCGCCACTCGGCGTCGCCCGACGCGTCCGCCGCCACCACATACAGCGTCCGCGTCTTGAGGTCCAGGAAGCACGACGGCACCGACTGGTGGACGCCGAACGCCGCCCCGATGCGGTACGACACGCCGAGCACGCCGGCGTCCTGCACCACGACGCAGCGCACGTCGCGCGCGAGCCGCTCAAGGTCCGCGTGCGGCAGCGTGTCGTAGAGCGCGCGGTGCTGCTGGAAAAGGAACCGCTGCGCCACGTTCAGGCTCTGCTGGATCTGTACGCGCAGCGTCGCGCTCTCCCGCTGGTGCGCGCTGGCGACAGTCACGTCCCAGGTCAGGAGCGCCTGCAGCGACCGCATGCCGGCAAACGAGAGCAGGAAGTCGCGCACACGAGCGGCGTCGCCTGTCGGGTCGGCGTCGACGAGGAAACCCGACGGGAAGAGCGACAGGATCGGGAACGCGAGCTGCAGTCCGCTGCCGAAGCTGTCGATCGGCAGCTCCGCCTGGTCGTTCACGTACACGTCGGCGGCTTTCGCAAAGCGCGCGGTGTCGTTGTGCAGCACCGGGAAGAGCGCGCGGTGCTGCAGCGTCTGCTGGAAGTGCGCATCTGTCGTGGCCCACACGCTTCGGTTGAGCGCGAACGCGTGCGACCAGAGCCCCACGAGCCGCTTGAGCAGCTTCTGCACACGCTTCCGGCAAGCGGGCGGCGCCGACGGTGCGACGGCGTCCGCCGCGTCGGCGACGAGGTCACACCAGCCGCTCGGGTGGGCCACCACGTGCGCTGCGAGGGATCGGATCTTCGCGAGCTTGACGAGCGGCGCCAGCTCGTCCAGCAGCGCCGGGTCCAGCTGGACCAGCTGGATGCTCTCGCGGTCGAGCGGTGCGCCGCCGCACTTGAGGCGCAGGCCCGTTACGAGCGTCTGCACCTCGAGCTCCTCGTCCGTCGCGCACACGACCGGCGCGTCCCTGCTCGAGCACCACGCGACGTCGCTCGCGCTGCGGCTCGCGGCGCTCACGGTCGGCAGCCACGCGGTCGTCTTGAGCGTCTTCCGGATCCGCCGGAGCTCAGGCTTGAGCAGCGCTGCTTTCCGCGCCTGCGTCGCGAAGAACTGGAGCACGGGCAGCATCTCCCGCCGCCAGCGCTTCTTCGCGTCCGGCGCGTGCGCGACCGTCGCGAGCTGCGCGATGCGCTCGCAGAGCGACGCGACCGACGGCCTGCGCGCGACGCCGCACAGCTCTGTGAAGAACGGCCGGAGCGCCTTGGGGTACGACTGCTCGAGCGCGACGAGGTGGCCACTGCACGCCGTCGCCGACCACACGACGTCGCGGACCGCGAAGAACGCGTGGCCGCCGCCAGCCTCGCGCCGCGGCGCCAGCACGAGCGCGTGCGCGCTGAACGCCTCCCGGATCGCCTGCTCGGCGGCCGGTGGGTCGCGCGTCGCCTGCTCCGCCGCGAACGCGTAGAGCCGGCGGACGTCGCTGAGCTCAAGCTCGAGCGCGTCACCCTCGCGCGGCTGCCGGGCGAGGCGCACGAGCGCGTCGAGCGCATCCGCGAGCGTCGGCGTCTGCTTGAGGCGCAAGACCGCGGACGCCAGGTGCGCGTTCGGCCACGCGACGCGCGAGTACGGGACGAGCGACTCGGGCAAGAGTGCTCGGAGCGCGGCTGTCGGGATCCACAGCCGGCTCGGACGATGGAACTTGCCGTCCGAGCCGCGGAGCCACTTGGCGCTTCGCAGCAGCCCCGCGACCGCAGCGGCTGCGGCGAGAGCCTCCGCCGTTGCGTCCACCGGGCTCGGCCAGTGCTTGTTCAGGTGCTGAGCGAGCTCCGCCGACAGCTTCTCGCGCGCGTCCGCACTCGGCTCCGCCGCGAACCACTTGAGAGCGTGCGTGAACGCCAGCGCGGCGCGCTCGTCGGCCGCGTCGAACAGCAGCGGGAGGTTGAGTGTCTCGACCAGCAGCTTCCGGTGGGACGCGTCGCCTCCGTCGTCTGCCGCCGCGTCCAGCGCCTCGGGTGCGACGATGTCGAAGGCCCTGGCGCCTCCGCCGCTTTCGCGCACGCGCGCACGCAGCCACTGCGAGAGCGCGGGCATCTCTCGCGCGGCTGACGGCAGCAGTACGAAGACGCTCGCCGTCGCAGCTGTCGCCAACTGCTCGGCGCAAGTCCGCACGCGCAGGCTGCTCTGGACCTCGCGTCGCACGGGGCAGTCGCCCGAGCAGCGCACCAAGTGCGACGCGATAAACCTGCTGAACCTGCTGAACCTGCTGACCAGCGCTGCTGCTGCGTCACCGTCGGAGGCCGAGCCCTCAAGCCGCGCGAGCTGCGGCAGCATGTAGTGCGCGATGAGGTCGTGGTCCTCGACCGTCTTGAGCTTCGCGTGGGCGATCAGGAACGCGCGCACGTCCGCCAGCGCGGCCACAGCGGATGCGAAGTCGCTCCGCAGCACGTTCAAGTCGCCGTAGAAGCTGCTGGCGCTGGTTGTTCGGAGTCCGCCTGAGCTCTCGCTCTCGCCCGCGCTCGCCAGGAAGAGTGCGTCGCCGACGTCCGCCAGCGACACCCACGCCGTCGCGGACGCGGCCCTTTCGAGCGGGAAGCACTTGATCAGGCGGAGCTCTTGCAGGAGCAAAGCCGCGTGCTGGTCGCGCTTCCAGAGTCGGCCGAGCACGCGCAGCATGCCGACGACCCACGCGGCGTCGTTCCGCGCTGGCGCGTGCGCCAGCAGCTGCAGCACGTGTGCCGCCTTGAGCTTCTCGACGCGGAGCAGCGCTTTCTGCTGCGGTGCCAGCGCCTTCGACAGCTCGAAGAGCAGCAGCTTCTTCTTCAGCGTGGCCGCCACCAGCGGCTCGTCCCGGACGAGCGCCTGCAGCACCTCGTCGTCTTGCACAGCGTCCCAGGCGTCGAGCAGCTCGACCGGCTTGCCGAGCTCGAGCGACGCCGACGGCGGCACCAACGGCGACAGCCCACGGGCGCTCTCAACCGGCAGGAACGGCGTTCGACTCACTTCGCGCATCGCATCGCGGACGACGCAGCGGAACGGCGCCTGGATCTCGCTCTCGAACGGCAGCAATGAGAGCAAGTGCGCGATGCGAGGCAGCACTGCGCTGTCGCCCGCCGCGTGCTGCAGCTCGTCCACGAAACGCGCCACCGCCTGGCCCAGCAGCGCGGGGACCTGAGACACGAGCCACTGGTTCCACTCGCTACCGTTCACGATCGCCTCGCGCGAGCTCGGGACCTCAAAGTCGCCTTGGAGCACGAAACGAAAGCCGTACGAGCGCAGCGGGAGGTACGCAAACACCTGCTGCAGCGGCGCGCGCTCGCTGGCGTCCGCCCCGGCGGCCAGAGGGAGCGCGACCGCGAGCTCTGTCTCGCGAACGAGACCGTCGCTGCCGGCGAACGCGGCCGGCGCCACGAGCCGCTTCGTGACCACGAGCCACTCTTGTGCGTGGGACGTGACGACGCGGTCGGCGGGCGTCACGCGGGCTCCGCGGCTGATCTGCGAGAAGAGCTGCACGATTTGGTGGCCGCTGCTGCGCGCAGTCGCCTCCTTGAGGAAGTGCAGCTGCTGGTTGTGCACGTGGTCCGCGATGCGGAGCTCCCGGATCCGGCGCAGGAAGAGCAGGACCGACGGCTCGAAGGCCAGGAGCGACGCGGAGATCTCGTCGACGCGCGCCACGGACGCGGCGTTGAGCGGCAACACGAGCGTCGTGCCTCGCTGGCGCTGCCACGCGGCCTCGTCGTCGATCCAGAACGGGAGGATGTAGCCGAGGCCGCCGCCGGGCGCGTGCGCGTCGCTCGTCGTGGCGTGGAAGCGCAGGTGGAAGCCGTTCGAGTGCACCTCGGGGCTGTCGGAGATCTTGAACACGCTCTTGAAGCCGATGCCCTTCTTGCCGATGCTCGCGGACGACGACGCGTCCTGCGACGACGCCTTGGTCGACGCGCCGACGTCGCAGATCGCCCGGATATTGGCGCGCGAGAAGCCGCGCTCGTTGTTGTAGAACACGACGCGCCGGTCCGCTGTGAGCGTGAACTCACCCTTGGCGCGCACGGCGCGGTCGTACTCGTTGTCGTCCGCGTTCTGCAGCAGCTCGAGCACAAAGTGCGTGTTCTCGCTGTACAGCTCGTCGCTCAGGCGCTTGAGCGCGCGCTCGAGGCGCTGCTGCTGGATCGCGAGCACGGCCGCCGTCGCCTCATCCTGGACCTCCAAGCCGATCCCAAACTGCTCTTTCCGGATCTGTTCGACGCACGCCCGACACGACTCGGGGTAGGCGACTGCGACGGTCGTCGGCTGCGAGTCGGCGTCACGCGCTCCGTCGGCGTGCTGCTCCTCTTGTTGTGTCACTTCTTCTTCTACTTCTTCGTGACTCACTCGTGCGAACCGGTCGGCGATCGTCTCGTGGCTGCTCAACCCCGTCGCAGACGATGACGCGATGGGGCTGGCAGCCTCGTCGACGGCGGCGGACACGCGATCTGTCGCGACGACCACCAACCCTCCTGTCGAGTGCGCTGTCCGGCTGGTTTCCGTGTGGGATCGGAACTTGTCGGCCCACACCGCAGAGTTTGTGTTGCTGCTGCGGCTGCTACTGCTGCTGCTGCTATCGGCGATCGCTGCGAGCGCTAGTCTCTCCGCGTCGCTTCGGCAGGCGTCCCACACGCGGTCAGCGAGCCGATCGCGCGGCGCTTCGCCTCCCGACGCAGCGGCGTCCGCGACCACCGAGTACACAAAGTCGGCGAACTCGAGCGGCACGACCAGTAAGATCTCGAGCACGTAGCGCCCAAGCGCCGTGTTGTCCTCGTCGTCCGCCTCCGACAGCTGCTTCGACACGATCGAGAAGAGCGAGCGGAGATGCGCCTGCAGGAGCTGCGTCGGGTAGTTCTGCTGCCCGCCGCACTTGACGAGCATCGACACGAGATGAACGGCGACGTCGGCCGCGGGGGGCGGCGGGCTCGCACGAGCGACCAGCAGCTCCAGCGCGGACGGCGTCGACGCGTCGTCCACGCGCCGCACAACGCCGTTCCAACCAAACACGAACATCAGAGACGCATGATCAAGGAGGATCATCTCATGCGTGCGGACAAACGCGCGCAGCGGACCGCAGCTGGGCGCATAGCGCTGCTGCCACTGCGTCCACTGCGCGACGTCCACTAAGAACGGACTCCGATGCAGCGCGTCGATCGCTTCCTCGACGCGCTTTGAATGCAGGGACTCACCTGGCGCGTCCGCGCACGCGTCGCTCTGCAGGTCCCCGGGTGGCAGCAGCGCGTTTGAGTACGTGATGATCCCGTGCTCGCCACCACCGCTCGGGAGCTGCATTGCTTCTTCCGCCAGCGCAGCGATCGACTCGGCGCCGCCAAGCTGCTCGACCACGTCAAACCCGAACTCGGCGCGCGTTCGAGCCGCTAGCAGCTGCAGCATGTCGCTTTTGGGCACCTGTGGTGACGGCGCGGCGCCGCTGAGCGTCGCATAGCACTGCTGGATGAACTTGGTCACTTCTGCGCGGTCTGTGGCGGCGCTGCTGCTGCTGTTGTGGCTCGACGCTGCTATGAGACGGTCGAACGCCTGGTACCACGCTTGGTGCTTGTCGACCACGTCGTCGTTCCAGAGTTCGAGCACGATCTCGAGCGCTGACCGGTCCAGACGGCCCCCACGGTCGTGCTGCAGGTGGATCTCGAGCGAGATGAAGCACATGAGCAGCTGCTCGAGCGAGTCGATCTCGTTGCTCTCGCAGTAGTTGGTCAGGTACTGCGCCACCTCCCGCTTCACAGTGTCCATGTCCACGACCAGTGTCTTCGGCTCTGTCGACACGCGCGCGCTCTGTGCCGGCTTAGCAACGGCTTTGGCTTTCGCGTCGCCTGTCGCCACTTCGCTTTCGTTGTCGTCTTCGTCGCTCGAGTTCGCGTGACACTCACACGAGCACGAGCACTTGCACGTGTCGTTGCCCACGCAGCAGCAGGCGCACTCGTCGTCGCCGTCGTCGTCGCTGTCGTTTTCCGCGTCCTCGCCCTGTCGCTTGCTCTTCGTCGTGTCGCTGTCAGCGTCGGCACTGTCGGCACTGTTGGCGGCGTTCCCGCGGGCCCTGTCGTCCGGCAGCTTGTCGTCATGCAGCAGCAGGACATGGATCTTGGCCATGACGCCGCAGAGGACCCACGTGACGACTTTGATGCGCGAGTGGTGCTTGCTCTTCTGCGTCGCCACGAGGAACCGCGTGAGCTGGTTCCGGATCTTCAGGTCCGTCTCTGCAATGTCCTGCGACACGATCGGCTTCTCGTTCGCGCGCGCGCCGGCCGCCGCCTTGCGCCGCAGCACGTTGTCCAGGTACACGTCGATGTCCGTCACGCGCTTGAGCATCTCGAGCGAGAGCGACGAGTTCGATGCCGCTGCCCGCGTCTTTCCCTGCTCACTGGTGGCGGCGGTGGTAGCGGCGGGCGGCTGCCCGTGGGCCTGGAGCAGCTCGTCGAGCGCGTGCTGGCGGTTCTCGGCGCTGAACTTGTCCTTCGTGACCTCAAAGAGCTTATCGGCGATGCCCTTCTGGAAGTCCTGCTCGATCGCCTTCATCTCCTTCAGCTCCTGGTGCGACAGGCGCCGCAGCAGCGCAATGTACGCGCCAAAGCCCGCCGGGTCGATCGCGAGCCCGAGCCGCTCGACGTTCGGCTGGCGGTATTGCTGCGCGAGGTACTGCAGGAACTGGCCCCGGTCGATGTGCGACGCGTTCCGGAACGCGTCGTGGCCAAGGATCGCCTCGAACTGGCGCAGGTGCGCCAGGATGTCGCGCGTCGAGACGCTGAGCATCGCGGTCGGCGCGTGGTAGAGCACCTGCACCGCCTCCGTGTGCAGGAACGAGTTGCCCATGCGCAGCTCGTGGAAGTCGCGCACGCCTTCGTGCGCCAGGAACGCCTGGAAGCACTCGAAGAGCGTGTTGATGCGCCGCGTGTGCACGAAGCACGTCACAAATGTCCACACGCGCTGGTTGAGCGCGTTCAGCTGGCGCAGTGCCGGCACCTGCAGCGGCGCGACGCCGAGCAGCTCCTCCACACTGGTCACCTCTGCGAGCCGCGAGCGAGCCGCGAGCGAGCCAGGAAGCGCCGTTAGAGCGAGCAGAGGCAATCATCGCGTCAAGCAAACCACAATGGACGCGACGTACGGAAGTGCGCGCAGACGGCGTGGACAGCGGTGGGGACGCTCAGCGCGCTCGGTGGCGCCGATGGCTGCGAGTGCCTGCTGCGCAGCGCCTCGATGAACGCGTTCACGTCCGTGCGCGCGGCAGCACTCGCGGTTGCGTTCGCTGGTGGTGGCTGTGGAGGCGGCGGCTGTGGGTGAAAGTGCGGTGGAGGCGCGAACGGCGGCTGCGGAGGGAGCTGTGGCCACGCTCCGCCGCGTCCTCCGTTCGCATTACGCCGCATGGCTCGAGGTGCTGTTGCTGCGAGTCCGTCGAGTGTCGAGTGTTGGCGACGGAGGTGCGGAGATGGTGTTCGCGGCTTTTGCTCCACCACAATTTGCTGGCTCGTGTATCGAACTTTAGTGAATCGTTCCGTGACACATCAGCTTGTCTCGACAAGCCAGTGTGTCACAAAAGTGATGGAGCATGGTGTTCACGTTGTTCAGGTGGGCGCTGCAGACTGCCACGCGCACCAGAGCAGATGACCCAAGCAGATTCGCCATCGCTCTCACAGAACACTCTCTCGTAGACAGGCGCCTACGGCTGCTCCGCGGCCGCGCTCTTCACCTCGGCATACGCCCACTTGATCCAGGGCATGAGCGCCTCGAGGTCCTTCGTCTCGACCGTCGCGCCGCACCAGACGCGGATGCCCGGCGGCGCGTCGCGGTACGAGTTGATGTCGACCGCCACGTTCTCGCGCTCGAGCAGCTGCGTGAGCTGCTTCACCTGCGCCTTCGAGAGCGCCGGGAACTGCAGGCACACGGACGTGTTCGAGCGCACGGCCTTGCTCGCCGCGAGAAACTGGATCCAGCGCGCGTTGGCGTCGACAAAGTCCTCGACGACCTGGAGGTTGCGCTGCGAGATCGCTGCGAGGCCGTCGACGCCGCCGACGCTCTCGGCCCAGCGCAGCGCGTCCACGTAGTCCTCGACGCAGAGCATCGACGGCGTGTTGATTGTGCTGCCCTCAAAGATGCCCTTCATGAGCTTGCCCGTCGTCTTGTTTGTCATCCGGAAGATCTTGGGGATCGGCCGCCCCGCCGGCACAAACGACTCGAGCCGCGCGACCGCCCGCGGGCTCAGGATCAGCACGCCGTGGCCGCCCTCGCCGCCCAGCACCTTCTGCCAGCTGAACGTGCACACGTCGATCTTGGCCCACGGCATGTCCATCGCGAACGCGGCCGACGTCGCGTCGTTGAACGTCAGCCCAGCGCGATCGTCCGGGATCCAGTCGCCGTCGGGGACCTTCACGCCGCTCGTCGTGCCGTTCCACGTGAAGAGCACGTCGTGGTCAAAGTTCGCTTGCGTTAGGTCCGGGAGCTCCCCGAACGGCGCGCTGATCTCCGTCACGTTGTCCAGGCAGAGCTCCGTCGTCGCGTCCTTGAACCAGCCCTGCCCGAACGTCTCCCAGAAGCAAATGTCCACGGGCCGCTCGCCCAGCATGTTCCACATCGCCATCTCGAACGCGCCCGTGTCCGACGCCGGCACGATGCCGAGCTCGTAGTCCTCCGGCAGCTTCAGCACGCGCTTCGACCGGACGATCGCCTCCTCCAGCAGCCCCTTGCCGAGCGCCGACCGGTGGCTCCGCCCGAGCACAATGTCCGAGAGCTTGTCGAGCGCGTACCCGGGCCGCTTCTTGCACGGGCCCGAGCCAAAGTTCGGCGACCCAGGCTTGACGCTCGGCTTCGGGTTGCGGGTGCCCACGACCTGGACGTCGTCCCCGCTCACGCTGGCCGCCACCGCCGCGGACGCGGACGCGACGTCGCTCTTGGGCTTGAGGAACTTGGCCCAGACGCTCCCCGAGCCGGACGTGTTGAGCTCCAGCAGGTTCACGCGGCGCACGTTCGAGACCTGACGCAGAGCCTCGAGCTCCTCGACCACGCTGTCCGGGATCGCCTCGTCGACGTTGAGCACGCCGATCGCGTCGGCGCCGACCTGCCGGCGCGCGAGCCCAAAGCAGCCGATGTTGATCTCGTTCTTCGCGAGCACGGACGTGACCGAGTGCAGCACGCCCGGCTCGTCGTTGTTGTAGAACATGAGCATCGAGCCGCTCGGGATGGCGTCCATCGGGAGATCGTCAAAGGCCACGAGGCGGAGCTGGTTCTTACCAAACACGGTGCCCGTGATGCGGCGCGTCTTGCCGTTCTCCTTCTCAAACACGACCGTGAGCAGGTTCGAGAAGCTGCTCTTGCTCACCTCTTCGTGCTTGTGCTCGACGCACTGGATGCCCATGACCTCGGCGACGTGCCGCGCGTTCGAGAACGTCACTTCTTCCTCCAGCATGTGCGACAGCAGCCCCTTGAGTACGCCGCTCACGAGCTGCCCCGATAGGTCCGCCGACGTCACGTGGCGGCCCTCCGAGATCACGAGCACGCGCGCGAGGCGGCTGTCATCCAGCAGCTGCGCCTGCATGCTCCCGAGCTTCTCGGCGAGCGACAGGAACGGCAGGTGCTCCTCGCGCCGCCCAAAGTCGATGTTTGGCGCGTTCACGACGCCCGAGAACGACCGGCCCGCGAGCGCGTCGCTCACCTTGTACGCCAGGTCGCGCGCGACCTTCTGCTGCGCGTCCGCAGTCAGCGCGCCAATGTGCGGCGTCACAATCACGCGCGGGTGCGCCAGCAGCGAGCTCCAGACAGCCGGCGGCGGTGACGGCGGCATGATGTCGAACGCCACGCCCGCGACCTTGCGGCTCTCGAGCGCCGCGAGCAGCGCCGGGTGGTCGATCAGCCCGGCGCGCGCGCCGTTCACGATGCGCACGCCGTCCTTGCAGAGCGCGAGGCGCTCGGCGTTCACAAGTTGCTTCGTGTTGGCGTTCAGTGGCACGTGCAGCGAGATGTAGTCGCTACGCGCGAAGAGCTCCGCGAGCGACACGGGCTCCACACCGTGCGCCTTGGCGCTCGCGTTCGACAGGATCGGGTCGTACCCGATGACGTTCATGCCGAACGCGTTGCAGCGCGTCGCGACCTCGCGGCCGATGCGGCCGAGCCCGATGATGCCGAGCGTCTTGCCGTGGATCTCCGAGTGGCGCGCGGCCGCCGCCACACCCGCCGCGCTGCCCTCGACGGCGTCGGCCACGCGGGAGACGGACGTAATGAGCCCGACCGTAAGCTCAGCGGCCGAGATCGTGTTGCCGAACGGCGTGTTCATGACGAGCACGCCCTGCTTGGTGGCGCTCACGATGTCGATGTTGTCGACGCCCGTGCCGGCGCGGCCGATCAGCTGCAGCGAGGTGCCGGCGTCGAGCACCGCGCGGTCGACGCGGCTGCCGGAGCGCGCAATGAGGACCTCGAAGTTCGGAATGCGCGCGAGCAGCTCAGCGTGGCTCAGCGCTGCGGGCACCGTGGTCACTTCGTGGCCGGCAGCGCGCAGCAGCTCTGGACACACTGGGTCGATCGGATCGCTGCACAGAATGCGCGCCATGGCAGCCGGCGCGCGCGTGCGGAAGGAGCGCGTCGGCTGCTGCTGGAGCTGGAGCGCGCGCACGCCGCTCGAGAACAGGGAACGCCGCAGCATCCAGCAGGGGGCGTGCAGGCGGCACCGGCAGACGTTGGTGCAAGCGTGTGTCGGGTGCGGAGCCTGCGAACGAAATGTGAGGTCGTGTGGAGGTGAGATGAGGGCACAAAGCTCCCTCTTAGGTGCGTCGCCACGGCTAAAATGCGATCAACCACCAGAGTTTTCACAAACTTTTCGCAATTCGAACTTAGTACATGATCTTCTGTACATTTCGTGGAGGTGAATCGTCAACATCGACTGAACCAAGATAGACACGATGATTACGAGTGTTCAACCAAAGACGTCTCCAAGCCTGCACCTCACGACTCTTCTTGCCAGAAGCTGCTCAACGCATCTGCTTAGTCAGCGAGTGTGGTTTGCCAAAGTTGTAGCAAGAACTTGCTCCAGATCACCATTGGATGTGCTCGCTGCAGATTGCCTTACTGTATCTTCGTGGTTACAGACGGCAGATCCATCCGTGGCGCTCAGATCAGAGGATCGAAGCCGACACTTTTCAGCTGTGACCAAGCAAGCAAGCCTGTGCTTACAAGAGGGCGGACCAATTCTTCCTCCAGCAGTCCAGACATGATCCCGCGTCCAGCAATGCCGCGAGAGCTTGAAGTCTTTGAACTGGAGCTGGCTCGGAAACACCAACGAGCCAACGTGCGCCTTTTTCGCGTGCGGTCTGAGCAAGGGAGCACAGGGAGCTCGCGCGAGAGCAAAGCTGGCAAGCGAGAAACTGGCAAGGGAGGGCCCATCCACGCCCACTCGCGAGCAAGCCACGCGCAGCTTCGCCTACCTACCTACTTCGTCTTCCGCCCTCCTCTTTAGCGTGCTGCACGTACGGACGCCACGCATCTTTCGTCGATTCACGCGCGCATTCGCTCTCGTTCGATCGCTCAGGTCACCTCATTATCGGTCCATTGTCGATTGTCGATAGGAAGGCCAACGGGAGCGAACGAGCGAGCGGCGAGCGCCAGGGTCGTCGGTCGGTCCGACTCGCAGCACGCCTCACTAGTCAGTTCTTCTTGCGCGAGACGCTCGCTCGTGCACCCACGACGACGACGAAGTCTTATGCGGCGGAGTTCGAGGCAGCCTTTGGCTTCAGCTTTCGCGCCGCGGCGCCGGGCTTCCTGGTTCAGATTGCATTCGTGTGCGACACGGGAAGAGGTGCGGTCCCGTTCTCGCACCAGTAAACGAACGATGCATCCGGCCAACGTAGCGTATGTGTCACGCTCTTCGCGCTCGTGAGTAACGCTACCATCAAGATGTGGGTTCCCTCGATGGTTTGAAGGTGGGGGCAACGAGCAGCGGCGGAGAGCGGGGGTATCTTTTGCCTATTAGGGTCGCTAAGAGCCGTGTGCGACGACGACTCGCTCGCTCCATGTCTACAGCGCGTTCTTCGCGGACGGCGTCACCAACAACCCCAGCGCGCCATTTCGTTCGAGCGCGATCGCCACCCCGCCTCTTTCTCGCCAGGCAACAAGTTGGCAGCACCAGATCACAACGACATCGACTTTTTTAGCAGACACCGCCTCTTTGAGGTTGACCACTTCAAAATATTCACACAAACATACACCCTCGCTTTAAGGCCGTCCTGGTATTGAATAGTCGCACTGACCACATTGTCGGTCGCAACTAAGTCGTGCTCGCTTCCTCGTGCTTGTACGCACACGCACGAAGCTCGCTCGCTCGCTCTCGGCTTCTCATGTGCACGCACGTCAGTGCTGACAGTGCACCTCGCTTGCTCGTTCATGGGTCGTCGTTCTCGTGCACCCCATCGCTGCTTGTTGCCAGAGCAACGCCAAAAAACTCCTTGGTGTTAAGGACCGTCGCCGTGAGAGAGTGAGGGGATGGGCAATCTGTGAGAGTGAGAGACAGGACGCACGCAAGGGCGGACCGTTTCGGTCCGTACAGTACAGTACAGTACTCGGCACAACATTCGGCACAACATTCGGCACAACCACACCCAAAAACACACAATTCGCCAGGGCAAGCGAGCGCTACCGGCAGCAGTTCTCTTATCTCAACCGACAAGCAACCGCGCTCATGTATCTGCCGTGCATGCCGACTGCTTCACTGCTCGGAACTGCCGTGTCTTGCTTTCGTTGCAACATTGAACTCGGTGTGCATTCCTTTATTTTCTTGTACCTTCTCAAGTAAAGTAATAGTTGAAAAATGAAATCAATAAACCTCTATACGCATTATCTCAGTCATATCGCGAAGGGGCGTCCTGCAAGAGTGGGATTCCAGAGCTCTCTTTTCTTCACTTGCTCGCACGTGACGAAAAGCAGGAGAAAAGGGCCCCAAAAGGGCCAGCGCTGCTGCCGTTGCAGCGCGGCAACGCCAACCGCACAACAGCGCACAGGCACGGCGCGACGCACGCGACTGCGTGCAGGACGGGCCGGTCCGCCCCCGGCTCCCCCTCTCCGGACGCACAGAGGCTCAGCACCCTGCTCGCCTTCTCGTTCCCATCCGCCTGCCCGTCCGGCGCCACGCGGCTGGCCACCTGGAGCTCATTCGAGAATTTCGTTCGGCCCCCGCGTCGACCGATCTCCTCCTCTCTTCTTTCCTTCGGAAAGAGAGACTATAGTCTGCTCCGCAGCTATACACTAGCACTCCAGCTCCCCCACCCTACGACCCCAGCGGCGTATATCCCCACCCCACAGCTCCGCCTG
Source organism: [Pythium] brassicae (nom. inval.) (assembly GCA_008271595.1). Taxonomy (NCBI): domain Eukaryota; phylum Oomycota; class Peronosporomycetes; order Pythiales; family Pythiaceae; genus Globisporangium; species [Pythium] brassicae (nom. inval.). The sequence continues at coordinate 25,036 of SMMQ01002281.1, read as the reverse complement.
TACCAGCAAGCATCCCCAACTTGCTCCATCGCCTCCCTGTACCCTCCTTCCTCACTCACTCTCCATCCCCCCACCCCATTTCACGCGACTCGCCCTCAGCCCGCGACGCGTGTCTGCCAAGCTTGATGTCCTCGAGCTCGCCGCTACCTCAGCTTACGACCGGAGGACCGCGCTCCTTCTCCTCGAACCAGAACTACCGCTCCCCGCAGGCCGGCACAGACCCACTCCGTCTGCGCAGCCTCTCGAGCATCCACGTCGGCGAAGACTCGAAGACGTTGCTGCTCACGCGCCACCTCAAGGGTATGGCGAGCTACCAGTACGCGTCGTCTAGCAGCGACGACGACGACGAGAACCGCGACATGAACGCCGAGAGCCCGTTCTCGCCGGCAGCCGACGCCAACAAAGCGCAGCAGCAGCGCCTCCCGAGTCCTTCGGCCAGCGCGACGTCGGGAATCGCGGCCATGAGCCTCAGCTTCATCATCAACGACGAGGACGAAACGATGGGGGACGACGAGGAGGAGGAAGACGAAGACGTCGACTCGAACTTTTCGGACGAAGAAATGAAGGAGCCGCTCGGCGACGGCAGCAGCAGCCCGCCGAGCAGCGGCGGCTTCGACGTCAACGCGATGCTCAACACGGTGTGCGCCAAGCAGGACTGCTTCCGCACGATCCGCGGCCCCGCCGGGTCGTTCTGCAAGTACCACAAGCAGAGCCGCTTCTGCCGCATGGAGGGCTGCGCCAAGAGTGCCAAGACCGGCGGCTTCTGCATCTCGCACGGCGGCGGCAAGCGCTGCTCGCACCCAGACTGCTCCAAGAGCGCCAAGCAAGGCGGGCTCTGCATCTCCCACGGTGGCGGCAAGCGCTGCAGCGAGGGCGGGTGCACCAAGTCGGCGCTCGTGGGTGGCTTCTGCTCGGCGCACGGCGGCGGCCGCAAGTGCAAGACGCCGGACTGCACCAAGACGGCGCTCCTGGGCGGGCTCTGCATCGCGCACGGCGGCGGCAAGCGCTGCCAGGTGGACGGCTGCTCCAAGAGCGCGGTCGGCGGCTCGCTCTGCGTGTCCCACGGTGGCGGCAAGCGCTGTCAGACCGACGGCTGCAACAAGGGTGCCGTGCGCAACGGCGTCTGCATCCGCCACGGCGCCAAGCGCGAGGGCGGCAGCGGCGCCGAGAGTCGCGTGGGATCGCCGATGAACTGAGCAGCTGCCGCGAAGCAAGCACGGCCGACACGCCACGAGAAGCAGTGGCGGTGAGAGACATCGAAATGGGCAAATTCACAAATTCACACAAAAAGAACACACAAAGTAAATCAATAGACGCGAGGCGCATGCCCATCAACTACAGTGCAGTCCGACAGAACACCAACTTGCCCCTTTTCAAAATCGGGATACCTGGGAAGCGCCTTCGCCAACTTCGTGCTCAAGCCGCCGACACAAACGGCCAGGGCAGCGAGGGTGTGGCGCACGCTCCATCCTACACAAAGCGCTTGATCCGTACTTGGATGCGCGCGCGACACGTCGGGCAGTCCGACACGAGGTCAGCGCAGACGCGACACGTTTCGTGGCCGCACTGGAACACTGTGTCCTTCCGGCGCTCCTCGCAGATGCCGCACAGCAGCTCTTCCTGTAGCCGGGACAACTCGAGCTCAGCGTTCGACTCGCGGTGCCGGGTTCCCGGTCGAGCCGCCAGTACCGGGGCTGTGTCGTCGGACGGCGCAGACGGTGCCATCTCGAAGCGGTATTCTGTCGCCACTGTTAAGCCGCGGTCCGTGGTGGTGCTGATCGCCATGCTTCCGCCCATGCTCTGCCCGTAGTGCGGCGATGGTTGGTAGACCGGGTAATGCGCGACGGAGCTGTGCTGCACTGGCTGCGGACACGGATACACTTCGACAGACGGGAGGTCTTCCGCGAGCATGTAGGCACCCTTGCTAAAGTTGTTTCGCGACAGGTAGTTCATCTGCTTGATGAGCTGGTACTGCTGCGGGATCTCCATGAGCGCGTGGAGTGCGAACTGCGTCTCCTTCATCTGCTGGTTACCGTACCGTGACGTGATTTTCTGCGGAGCGGCCAGTGATGAAGGACCGGAATCAGTGACGAGATGGTTCCCCCCTCCCCACCGCAGTCAGTCAGTCAAGGCACACGACAAGCCTTACGTGAAAGTCAACAAACTGGAAGTTGTCGAACTTGCGGTGCACGAGGTAGTTGTCGAAGTAGATCATCGAGTCCCACGGACCATCGCCGACGCCGACCATGATGATGCTCAGAGGGTAGTTGCTGGGACGAAGAGAAGAAGCAGTCGGCGCGTTACAAACACTGTCTCGACACTGGTGTGTCCAGCTTCCACTACAGCAGGCACGTACCTGGCATACGTGATCGCGTGGATCGTGTCCTTCTCGTTCTTGCTGACCGCGTGCGCCGGGATATCGACCGAGCGCGTGACCTGGCCGTCTGCGATGATAACGAGGATGTGATACTCGCCCGTCTGGTTCACGATGCCAACCGCTTTGTTGATGATCGGCGCGAACGACGTCGGGCCGGCCATCACGACATTCGGCACGACCTGGCGGTAGCGCGCGCGGATGCTCTCGAACGGGTAGCCGGGCTGGCGCACCAAGTCGTCCGAGAGCGAGAACACCGAGTGGTCGCCCGTCATCTCGTCACCAAAGCCGAAGACTGGGATCACGTTGTCTTCGTCTGTTGACGTGGATATCGCACGCAACACGCCATTCATCATCAGAACAAGCGTGGGGGACACGGGACGACACTATCGAGGCGTCGTAACGCACCAAAGTCCCGCAGTGTCTTGCCGATCGTGCCGATCACTTCCTCGTACGGGTTGAAAACGTGTGGCTGCTCAATGTTGTGCAGGCATCGACCGCCGAACGTGCGCTTGCCGCTCCACTCGTTCGACTTGGTGACTGCGTTCACATTCGTACACCCAAGTGAGTGCGCTGAAGGGGTGTGTGTGGGGGTGGGGGGCTGCAATACACTGCACTGTGAGAGAGGGAGAGCGGTCTTGAGCCTCCTCGTACGCACAGTCGATGCCGACGATCAGGTTGCAGCTCTCGAGTCCGTTCCGCCGCAGCGCTGCCGCCACACACACCAATCCCCAGAAAGAGACGTCAGACGTGGAGATGCGTACAACACAACCTTCGCAAGCCTCTCCCAACGTCCCACCAGCGGTCACTTGGTCAAGCGACGAGAATTCGTCTGGGATCATCTGTGAGACGGCGCGCGAGGGCTGCGTCCGCGGTCCTGACTGCGTCGCCGTACTGTCGCGGCGCGAGGTCTGCTGGCGCGCAGCGGACGAGCGCCGTCCTCCCCTCTCCTTCGTCGGTGTGTTGCCCATGTCGCCAACGCCAGTGATGCTGCAGAGGCGGCAAATTTTGATGTGAGCGCGGGCAGTTCGAAAAGCTGGAGATTGGAATGATCAGAAGTCGTGTCCAGGCAAAAATTGGACATTTTAGTTACTTCATTTTAAAGAGAGCTGACATGATCCCTAGAATCAGTTTTGGTTTTCTCCAAAACACGATTTTCTTGGGGGGATGTCCCAGAGTAATTCCTCATTGTGGATACAGTATCGGTTGCCCCGGGTCTGGAGTTGAGATCAACAAGGTGTGAGCACCGCACACATCCTGGAGCGGCGACACCATCACTCAAAGCAAGTTGCAGCGAAAGTTGCGCGTCAAGTGGAGGCGCTTGCTCTTCCGTATCATGGACGTGCTCAATGGACGAGTCTTCGAGACACGGGGTCGACACCGAGAGCCTCCGATGCAAAGCTCCGCCAGTCTCCGATCTCTGCTTCTCTCTTATGGAGTTTGCCGACGGCATTTACGGAGCTCACGAAACAACAGCACACGATCGGATTCTTGATCGTCTGGGCGTAGACTTCGCACCTGGAGTTTCCTGTAGTTCGTGAACGGAGTGAGAGCGCCGCACCTGTCGCCGAGACGCTTGTTCCAAGGTCAGATGACAACATTGTCGTCGCTATTGGCAAATGGCACAACCACCTTTCAGGCAGGCTACTTCTCGCGGTGGCGACACAGTCAACAGCGGCACACTGCGTGAGTTCTGAGTCTTCGAGCTCCAACCTGCTCATACGCCACACTAGATGTGATCTGGATGAGCGAAGAGAGAACAGGGTTTGGTGATTTGTGGCTGTTTAGAGCATGCCTCCTGGGACGGAAGCGTGGTCGTGACTAGGCTGCTGCTGCTGACGGTGCTGCACTTGTACCACTTGAGAGAGCGAAACGTCGCGCTGATGCCGCTGGTCGATCTCGAGACGAACACTCGGCTGCTGATCACGACGGTCGTTGTGCTCCTTAATCAGTCGCTTAAGCGCGTGGCGCTTCTTGCGCGTATGGTGCTCTTCGTACACCTCGATGAAGACGAGCCCGAACTCGCAGAGCGCGATGATCATCGCGGCGCGCAGCTTCGGGCCGGAGTTGAGTTCCATCTTGAGCGTGAGCCGGATGAACGCCGCATACATGGCGGCGGCAGCCACAGACGCCCAGAGCAGGTTGTACCGGAAGTTGCGCGCCTTGCGCAGGCGCTTGATCTTCCAGACCGAGAAGAACTTGCCAAAGTACACGACGAACCACGCGAGCAGCACGGGCGACGGGAAGAAGATGTAGATCCACTGCAGCAGGCGCTCGTTCTCGTTCATCTGCGTGGTTGAGAGGTTCGGCTTGTCCTTGAGAAAGTTCGGTGCGTACGGCGTCCCCGCGCCAATGTTGAAGAACGCCGCGACGACTGCGAACATGGCAAAGAGCGTCATGGACGCGTACACCCAGCGGAAGAACCGCTGCTTGTTCACGAAGCCCCAGTACGCGTTGTCCATGAGCAGCATCTGCGAAAAGCGCCGCCGGTTCCCCATTGCGCTGTGCTTGTTGCCTTGTTGCCTTGTTTATCGTTGTGCTTGGCGCTGCTCTGTGGTTTGCTGTGTGTGCTGGAGGCGCGCCTGAGCCCCTGCAAACGAAAGCACCAGACCGAATCTTTCAGCAAATGGTGGGGGCAGCGCTGCGCGTTTTGCGCCGCGCGCTCTTCCGGCAATGCGCACGCATGCAAACGGATGCGCCAGCGCACGCGCACATTCGCTCCTACCTTCTTCCGCGCGCCAGCCTGCCACTGGTCGTTCAGTTGGTCACGCACGCTCTTGGCGCTGGTGCAGGCACGTCGAAGTTACAGAATCGTGTGCTGAACTTTGGAAACTGCCGGACCCGGCAAAGTACGAAAGTGCGAACCGAATACCACAGGACAATCAATCGATCTCCAACCCACTTCACTTCACGAGCTGTCGCCTGCCAGCACCATGCACGCAGGCAACGCGGCGCTGCAGACGCTCGCGCAGCTGTCAGTCAAGAAGACGCTCTCGCAGCTGTCGGTCAAGGAGTACATCACAGCGGGCTTCGAACTCGTGCTGTCGATGCTGCTCATCGTGTCCTTCTTCGAGTGCCCGGATGAGTCGCGGCGGGACGAGCAGGAGTTGCAGACGCTGTACACCATGTCGTGGCCGCCGGCGCTGCTCAGCGCGTTCATCGTGTACGGTCACCGCGTCTCACCAGCGTACGGACCGGCGCCCGAGAACTTCGACAGCAACCTGCGCCGCTCGAGGATCTTCACGTGGATCTACTCGCTCGCGTTCCTGATCTGGGACGAAGACATGTCAGTCAAGCGCGGCCCCGCGCTCTATGTCGCCGCCATCTTCTGCTTCTGCGACGTCGTGCGCTTCGAGCTTGAGATCAGCGGCGTGATGGACGACAGCGAGGAAGACGACGAGCTCGAGCGCCTAGCAGCGGCGGTCGGCGCGCTGTCAACCGACCAGCACGGCGGCGCCGGTAGCGATGCAACAGCAAGCAAACGCGGCCCGCTCAGCGACCTCCACCGCCTCGACAGTATGTCCAGCAACAGTATGGACAGCGGAGTCGTGGGGATGCAGAAGCTGACGAAGCAGCACAAGCTCGAGCGTCTGTCGACCGACTCGCTGTCAAATGACGACTTTGTCGAGATGATCACCCCAGCGCCGTCAGGAGGCGGCAGTAGTAGCACAGGAGGAAGAGGGGGAACGACAACCCCCGGCACTGGGCTCGAGAGCCTCAAGACGCCGTCGAGAGCAGCAGCTTCGGCTGCCGCGCCAGAGAGTCCGGACAGGCGGCAGCCAAGCAGCAGGAAGCCCTCGGCCGCCAGGCAGACTGACGGCGCCCCCGTCATCTACGAGTTTTGAGTCGTGCAGTACGTAGCATCCAGGCTTGAAAGAGTCCAAGCGACAGCAGCACACATACAGTAGCCACAATGGCTCTCTCTCGCTCTCTTTCTCGCTCGCTCTCGCGTGTCTCAGCCATCGGTAGTGGGGATCGCCCCACGACGAGCCAAGTGCCGCCGCAGCCACGTCTGCACGTGATCCGCGCGGCCCCGCGCGGCCGCCTCCACCGCTTCCTCCAGCACCGGCCTTTGGTCGAACTGCTCCGGACGGTGCGCCAGCAGCCACTTGACGCTCGCAAGCTGGCCCGTGTACGCTGCTCGCGTCATCGCGCGGGACGTGCAGCCCTCAGAGCGGTGCGCGTGCAAAAACGCAAGCAAGTACGTGTTCCCGTTTCGCGCCGCCGCGTCCATCGCGTCGGTCGTGCAGCCTTCCGTGCGGTTGTTGTGGAGCCAACGGATGACCGAGAGGTGGCCGCTCTCCGCGGCGTGGTCCATCGCGCGGCTCGTGCAGCCCTCCGTCCGGTTCGCGTGGAGAAACTGCACGACGTCGAGGTACCCGCCCTTGGCGGCGAGGTCCATGGCGTCCGTTGTGCACGCCCGCGTCGTGTTCTCGTGCAGCCACTGAACGATGCGCAAGTGGCCGTTGCAAGCTGCCAAGTCCATCGCTTTCGCCGTGCACCCTTCCTGCCGGTGCTCGTGGAGCCACTGGACAACCTCCAGGTGACCGCGCGCAGCTGCGCCGTCCATCGCAGCGCACGTGCAGCCTTCCTGTCGATGCGCGTGCAGCCACTGGACGACTTTGAGCTGCCCGCGCGACGCCGCTTCGTCCATCACGTTCACCTGCGCGTGCGCAAACAAGTCGCTATAGTGCGCGTGGAGCCATTCGAGCACGCTCAAGTGCCCGTTCCCGGCCGCGTGTCGGATGCCGACACTCGAGCACCCTTCGCCGCGGTGGCCGTGCAGCCACTCGACGACTGCGCGGTGACCGTTCGCCGCCGCGCCGTTCATGGCGGCGAGTGTGCACCCTTCGTTGCGGTGCGTGTGAAGCCACTCGACGACGTGCAGGTGGCCGTTCTTCGCGGCGAGGTCCATTGCGCGCTTCGAGCAGCCCTCGTCTCGGTGCGCATGCAGCCACTGTACAACGTGCAAGTGTCCGTTCGCAGCCGCGCGGTCCATGGCGTGGACCGTGCAGCCTTCGGTGCGGTGCTCGTGTAACCACGTCACAATGGCCAGGTGCCCGTTCTCCGCAGCGCCGGTCATGGCGTCGAACGTGCAGCCCTCGCGCCGGTGCGCGTGCAGCCACTGCACGACGGACAAGTGGCCATTCGTAGCTGCGCGGTCCATCGCCGCGGTCGTGCAGCCTTCCGAGCGGTACTCGTGGAGCCAGCGCACGATCGCGAGCTGCCCGAACTCGGCGGCTGTGATGAGCACAAAGACCGAGACCTTGTCCTGCGGGCGGTAGCGGTCGAGCCACTGCACGGCGCGCAAGTGGCCGTGCTTGGCCGCCTTGCCCATGGCCTCGTCGATGTTCACTTCCTCCGCGAGGTACGCGTCGCCGCCGCGCACTTCCTTGTCTGCGAGGCGCTCGAGCAGGTGGATGAAGCCGAAGCGCGCAGCCTTCATGATCGTCCAGCTCACCGACGCGTCCGCGAACGCGTCGACGAGCTCCACGACATGGCGCAGCGCCGCGAGCGCCGGTCGAGCGCGGCATACGACGGCGACGGCGGTGAGCGGCGCAATCCCGCCGTTGTCCGCACCGGCAGTGACAGCGCTCATCTCGGTAGTGTGTGTCTGGGCTGATTGAAGTGTGCAAGTCACAGTTGCATGATGTCGAGATTCGATTTGGAATGTTCTGCTGTTACACCGTCTGTTGATCCGCATGTGTGCAACAGCGTGAATAAAATATGGGAGACGGCGGAAAAAATGGAGGGCCCCAGTTCGTGGAGCGGCTTCTTTAGGGGGGCGGCGACGGAAGCACGGACGAAGTGAAGACGCACGGCGGCGGCGGCGACAGCGGCGACGACAACGAGGAAGCGACCATCATGGCGGACGCCGAGCAGGACGTACAGTACTGCGTCTGCCAGCAGGTGGACAGCGGTGCGTCCCCCCCCCCTTTCTCCCTTCCGCTCTTCCTTCTTCCTCCGCCCTCTTCTTGTCTTTGGATCAATCAGCCACCCTGATCTCCTGTGTGTCTGTGTCTGTGTGCGTAGGCATCATGATCGAGTGCGTACGCGGCACGGGCGGCTGCAACAGCTGGGTGCACCCAGCGTGCTGCGGGCTCATCCTCACGCAGGAGGAGCTCGAGGCCCTCGACAGCTACATCTGCCCGCTCTGCGAGAGTCCGAGCGACGACTTTAGCAAGATGAAGGCGCTGAACACGAAGCTCGCGAACCGCCAGGCGATGAAGGAGCGCAAGCGCAAGCTCAAGCTCGCAGAGGCCGCCACTGTGAAGGCGAAGGCGAAGGACGCGGCGCCCACCAAAAAGAGCAAGCGCAAGTGGACGTGCAAGCACTGCGCGAACGAGAACGCGGACCGGGACGCGAGCGAGTGCAGCGCGTGCCGCCTGCCGCGCAAGTCGCGGGCAAAGGCCGCAAGCAGCAGCAGCAGCAAGAAGGAGAAGCGCATGAAGCCAACGCAGCAGGCGGCGCTGCGCGACAGCGACGGCGACTCGGAGGCCAATGACAGCGACCGCCGCCGCAGCCGCCGCGACGCGAACAAGCAGCGCAAGTCGTATCGCGTGCCGAACTCGGACGAGGACGTGAGCTCCGCAGACGAGTCGGGCGACGACGACAGCCATCGCCATCGCCATCGCCATAGCAGCAAGCACCAGCATCACCAGCACCGGGGGAAGAAGCGGCACCGGAGCAGTCAAACGACGGCCCACGACGACGGCAGCGGGTCGGACGACCACGAGTGCGACGGCGATGACGCGAGCGCAAAGAAAAAGCGTCGGCACAAGCCGCACGAGCCCGCGCCAGCAGCCGTAGCCATCGCAGCTGCGCCGTCGATGGTCATTGAGAAGATCATGGGCGTCCGCAAGCGCGAGCTCGTCGAGCCAGCGCCGAGTGGCCCAGCGCCGGAATCGGCGGTCGCGAGCATCTTTGCGCCGCGCACCATCACGACGGTCGTGACCGAGTACTTTATCAAGTGGAAGGGCTTCTCGTACCTTCACTGCTCGTGGGAGGCGCGGGAGTTGCTGCTCGCGCTCGACCCGCACAACAACAAGCAGCGCCTCAAGCGCTTCCACGAGAAGGAGCACCACCACCAGCAGCACCAGCGGCCGTTCGAGGAAGGCGCGGACGAGAACGACCGCGAGTATTTCAACCCCGAGTACCTCGAAGTGCACCGGATCCTCGCGGACCGGCAGGACGCGCCGGTGGTGGTGGCGGACGCCGTCGGGACAGACGCCGACGCCGTCGGGACGGCCCCGGACGACGGCGTGCGGTACCTGGTCAAGTGGCGCGTGCTGCCGTACACGGACGCGACGTGGGAGCGCGCATGCGACCTGAAAGACGACGTCGCGATCGCCAAGTACCACCAGTGCCTCGTTGTGCCGCCGAAAGACGCGTGGGCGCCGCTGCCCCGCCCGACGCTCCGCGAGTACCGCAAGCTCGATGAGTCGCCGCTCTTTGGCGCGGACAAGACGCTCAAGCTCCGCGCGTACCAGCTTGAAGGGCTCAACTGGCTCATGTGGAACTGGTACAACGAGCGCCCGAGCATCCTCGCCGACGAGATGGGGCTCGGGAAGACGATCCAGACGCTCGCGTTCCTCGACCGGCTCCGCTTTAGCGCGAACATCCAGTCGCGGGGCCCGTTCCTGATCGTCGCGCCGCTCTCGCTCATCGCGCAGTGGCAGAACGAGTGCGAGACGTGGACGACAATGAACTGCATCGTGTACCACGGGAGCAGCGACTCGCGCGAGGTCATCCGGGACTTTGAGTTTTACTTCCCGGACCGCGCGAGCCACCCGACGACGCCCCGGCCGGACAAGTCGAAGCCGTTCCGGTTCAACATTCTCGTGACGACGTACGAGGTCGCGATCAAGGACATTAGCATCCTCGCCAAGATCAAGTGGCACTGCCTCGTCGTGGACGAAGCGCACCGGTTGAAGAACCAGTCGTCGCGGCTTGTGGAGCAGATGCGGTCGCTCCAGCGCGACCACTGCGTGCTGCTCACTGGCACGCCGCTGCAGAACAAGACCGAAGAGCTCTGGGCGCTGCTCAACTTTCTCGACAGCCGGGCGTTCCCGAGCGTGCGGGACTTTCTCGACAAGTTTGGCGACCTCCACGACGCAGAGCAGGTGGCGGAGCTGCACAAGATGCTCAAGCCGTACTTGCTCCGGCGCGTGAAAGAAGACGTTGAGAAGTCGCTGCCCCCGAAGGAGGAGACGATCATCGAAGTCGAGCTCACGCCCGTGCAGAAGCAGTGGTACCGCGCGATCTACGAACGCAACACCGCGTTCCTGAACCGCGGTGGGAACCCGCACAACGTGCCGAACCTCATGAACGTCATGATGGAGCTCCGCAAGTGCTGCAACCACCCGTACTTGAACAACGGCGTCGAGGACATCTTGAGCGACGGCCTCGTCTCGGACGCCCAGCGCCACGACATGATGGTCAAGTGCTGCGGCAAGATGGTGCTGATCGACAAGCTCTTGCCGCGGCTCAAGGACGGCGGCCACAAGGTGCTGATCTTTAGCCAGATGGTGCGCGTGCTCGACATCATCGAAGACTACTTGCGCTACATGGGCTACTTGTACGAGCGCCTGGACGGGAACATCCGCGGCAACGACCGCCAAGCAGCGGTCGACCGGTTCGTCAAGCCCGAGTACAGCCGCTTTGTCATGCTCCTGTCGACGAAAGCCGGCGGCTTGGGGCTCAACCTCACAGCCGCCGACACGGTCATCATCTTTGACAGCGACTGGAACCCGCAGAACGACCTGCAGGCGCAGGCGCGCGCGCACCGCATCGGCCAGACGCACTCGGTCAAGATCTACCGGCTCATCACACGCAAGACGTACGAGATGCACATGTTCCACAAGGCGTCTCTCAAGCTCGGGCTCGACAAGGCCGTGCTGACGCACATGCGGCGCGAGAACGAGGACCTGAAAGGTGACGGGAAGAAGAAGTCGTCGAAAGCGGAAGAGTCGAAGGAGATCGACGAGCTGCTCAAGCGCGGCGCCTACGACGTGTTCCGCGACGACGACACGGCGGGCGAGCAGTTTTGCGCGGCCGACATTGACCAGATCCTGCAGCGCTCGTCGCAGGTCGTGCAGTACGAGCAGCAGGCCAAGTCGTCGTTCTCGAAAGCGAGCTTCGTGTCCGCGACGACGTCGGACGACATCGACATTGACGACCCAGACTTTTGGAAGAAAGCGGTCGGACTGGCCGAGCCGGACCCGGCGGAGCTCGCGGACGACATGCCGCTGCAGCGCAAGCGCACGCGCGTGAACCGGTTTGGGACCGCGGGGATGCTCGACTCGGACGGCGACGACGAGGACGAAGCCGAGAAGAAGGAGCGCGACGCCGACAAGAAGGAGCGCGAGCGCGAGCGCGACGAGAAGGAGCGCGCAGAGGAGAAGCGCGAGCCGCGCGACTGGACGCTGAACGGCCGGGACCGCCTGCAGCGCGCGCTCATGCACTTTGGCCCGGGGCGGTGGGAGATCATCCGGAGCCAGAGCGGCGGGAGTCGCACGGTGGACGAAGTCGAGCAGTTTGCGCGCGAGTTCATCTACGTGCTCGGGCTCTCGTCGGTCGAGTCGCTGACGTCGACGTCGAAGGACGACTCGGCATTCATCAAGTCGGTCGTCCGCGCGTCGCTGTACGCGCAGCGCGAGAAGCTCGTGAACGAAGAAGAGATCTCGGCGGTGCTAAAAGACGAAGAGTTTGTGCTCAAGATGAAGCAGGGCGCCGCGCGCCGCGTCCTCATCCGCTTGGACATGCTCGTCCGGCTGCAGCGCCTGGTCGGCGCGTCGTGCGACAAGCTCGACGCCGAGTTCGACGCGCACCGGGACCACGACATGGGAGAGGATGCGGCTGCGGGTGGCAGACACGACGCGCGGGTGCCGCCTCCGTCACCCGCGACCTCGGACCTCGACGAGCGGGTGGCGTATCATGGCGCGTCCAAGGTGATCGCAGCGCTCGAGCTCGTGTCGAACGGCGAACGTCCGCCGTGGACGCTGATCACTCCGTGGTGGGACCAGGAAGCGGACCGGCACTTGCTCGTCGGCGTGTTCCTGCACGGATACGGCCGGTGCGCGCAGATCCTGAGCGACCCCCGCTTGCGCTTTGCAATGCTGGAGAAGGAGGCGGAAGCGACCGCCGCGGGGGCGTCGGCCGACGAAAGGGGAGCCGTGAAAGAAGAGCGGCGCGACTTTGAAGGCGCGATGAGCGACGGCGACTCGGACGACGACGCGAGTACAGTGAACGGCGACGTCGGGGACGATGGGGACGCCAAGACGCAGTCTGGCGCGGGCTTTGGCACTCCTGCGAAGGCGGGCGCGTCCGTATCGGTGAAGAAAGAAGAGTACGACGGCGACGGTGCGAGCGCTGGCGTCGCGAGCGTCGGCGCGCAGAGCAAAGCGTTCAAGCAGCCGGAGGTGCAGCACATGAACCGGCTGCTGTTCTGGCTCCTGTCGGCAGACGAAGTCAAGAAGCAGAAGGAGATGGAGCTGTACAAGAAGGAACGCGCCGTGACCGAACACCAGCGCCAGCTGAGTCTGGAGAAGCGGCAGCGCGCCGCAGCGCTGCGGCGCGTGGAGCTGAAAGCCGTGCAGCTGGGCCAGGTGGACGTGCTGCGGCAGCTGACAGTGATCAAGAACGCGACGGCGTCTCCGGACGCCGTGATCGGCCAGAAGATCAAGCCGAAGGAGTGGACCAAGGAAGAGCGCCGGACGTTCGCGTACTTGGTCGGGCTGTACGGGGCGCCGCGCATCCGCGCCAAGAGCGCGGTCGCAGGGGCATCGACGGCGGCCACCAGCGCTGCTGCTGGGGACAGCAACAGCACGCGCCTTCGTGACTTTGCGTGGCAGACCGACAGCGTGTCGTGGATGAACATTGTCAAGTGGGGCCGGCTGAACAAGACGGCGGAGCTGGCGCGGCAGTTCTACGAGACCAAGTTCCTGCCCAAGTGCCTCGAGGTCGCGTACATGAAGGCCGACCCACTGGCGGCGGATCAGCGCGCCGTGGCGCTCGCCGACTTGATCGGGATCGAGTTCGTGGACGCCCAGGAAGGCGTGCTGGCGCACGGGCTCAAGGCGAAACACCACGCGTGGGTGACGCTGCGGCGCACGCAACTGCTGAGCGACATCTTCGAGGTGCTCGCCCGGAAGCGCGCCGACCTCGTCGCGTACTTGCGCTCTGGCCGCGACGAGCTGGTGCGCGACATGCCAGTGTGGTGGTGTCCGTGGCTCCACGACCTCGCGGTGTTTGAAGGCATGGCGCGCTTCGGCATTGCGAACTGGGAGAAGATCCTGTTGGACCGCACGCTGCCGTTCCACCGCGACGCGCGCGCGGCGCACATCCGGCTGTGGTTCCTGGAAGGTTCCGCGAGGGTCTCGCCGCTGTTCAGACCTCCCTTTGACTCGGACGCGGGCGCGCGCGCGTGGTTCGACAGGGTCGTGGAGGAGTTCCCGTCGCTGTCGGTGCTCGAGCGCAAGGTACAGAGCGTATGCGCAGAGATCCTTCGCGACGAACTCGGGCTGCCGGGGCGGTACGTGGAGCCCGAGTACCAGCGCGAGTTCAGTCTGCCGGAGCCGCACAACTGCTTGGAGGAGGCGTTCATGGCATCGGTGCGGTGCCAGGACACGGCGGTAGACCGAAGCGCTCTGGTGCCTCAGCTCCCGTCGTCAACAGAGACTGTCGCCTCCCGCGAGGCGCTCGCGACGAGCGTCGCCGAGTCGCGTGATCGCCGAGACGAGTACCTGCAACGAGCGATCGCGTCGGGCGACTCTGTCATTGCGCCACGCCATGGCGCCAGCCGCGAGAGCTCGTCCAGCGCGACGCCGTCGTCGCAGATTGCGATCCAGATGCTCGTGTCGTAGCACTTTCGGGGACGCAAGATCAGGATCAGGATCAGGATCAGGACGACTGCTGACGACGGTGGGGCCCTGCGGGGTACGCTCAGGAGTGAGTAGTAAGGAGTAGGAAGCCAGCTTATCAACATGGTCTGTTCACCAGGTGCCACCGAGTGAGTCACTACTCTCTCTTGGTGTGCGCGAACGCGCCGGGCTTTTGCTTTGCCAGGTTCTCCTCCGAGTTCTTGCGCGAGCGACGGCGCTCAGCCTTGGCGAGCAGCAGGCGCCGCCGGATGCGCTGGCGCAAGTACGACCAGGCAACGAGGAACAAGACGCTGAAGACCGAGAGCAGCGCCACGATCGACACGGTGTAGCGCCGGAATGCCGACGGCACGTAGATCTGCAGGTGGCAGCTCTTGAAGCGCCCCAGCTCGTCCTCGACGCCCTGGAAGCCGTCCACGCAGTCCTTCGTGCCGTAGACAAAGCCCGGAGGGAGCGCGCGGTGGAATGGGTCCTGCCACGGCTTCTCGCAGAACTCGCCCGTGTCTTCGCACAGCTGCTTGTCGTACTTGGTGCGGCACAGGCACGTACAGAGCGACGGTAGCGTGCAGTTGCCCTGCCCCACTAGCGCGTCGTTGTACGACTCGTAACCCCACCGGCCGCCCTTTGTGCCGCACGGATCGTCCTGGAACGCGCGCACCTTCTGCTCGTCGACCGTGAAGATCTGGGCCCGCAGCGACGCAGTGACGTTCTCCACGCGGCAGACCGGCGTGGCGCAGTCAAAGCCCGCCCAGCCCGCCGCGCACTCGCACACGTCCGGCGCGATGCACCTGCCGCCGTTGCGGCAGCGATAGCATCCGTCGACGCCCGCCGACTTTAGCTCGCGACAGAGCGGGTCGAACACGCCCTGGACGCACATCGGCAGCGCGCAGTCGGAGCCGAAGTAGCCCGTGAGCCCGCGTGGCGCTGTCGGGTGCCGCTCGTGCAGTGTCGACGCGACCTGGACGCACTGGCACGTGTCCTTGTCGACACACACACCGTCGTGCATGCACCCGGTGGACACGGACCCGTTCGACTGGAGGAAGCGACAGAGCGGCACGTTGCAGTCGATGCCGCGCCACCCGTCGCCGCACGAGCACGTGTCCGGCGCGACGCACGAGCCCTTGTTGAAGCACATGAAGACGCCCTCGCCGGCCGTGTGGACGCCCAGCACCCAGTCCTGCTCAGACACTTTCGTCACGTTCACGTAGTTGGTGCGCGTGTAGCGGCCGGTCGTGTAGTCGCCCTCTTCCCACACCAGATTGCCACAGAGGAAAGCGTCGGACACACGGTTGACGTTGTTCACGTCCTTGTACTCACGGAGGTTGGCGATCTGCTTGTCGGTCGACAGGAAGCTCGAGGGATTCGCAAGCGGGTTGCCGACCGCGCAGCCGCTCTGGAACGAGTGACCGTCGTTCGCGACCAGCTCGTCGTCGAACTGCGGACACCGATACGTGGTGCACACGAGCGCCCCGTCCTTGCCGTGGCCGCGCAGCGAGAGGAAGCTGCTGGCTCCGCGCTCCGTGTTGAGTACGAAGCGCTCGGCCTGCACGCAGATGGGCGTGTTGCAGTCGTACCCCGTGTAGCCCGTGTCTTGCGGTAACCCGTTCGGCTTCTTAAACACCGCCTGGCCGCCGTTCTCGCGGCCGTCGCGCCACTTGGAGGCCCACGTCCGGCACTTGCACGTGTCGGGCGCGACGCACACGCCTCCGTTGCGGCACTCTTGCGCGCACATGGGAATGGCGCAGTCGCTGCCTGTCCAGCCGATCTCGCACGTGCACCGGTTCGGCAGCGTGCAGTTGCCATTGTGCAGACATGGTTGCTCGCAGACCGGCGTCGTGCAGTCGAAGCCGGTCCATCCGGACGCGCACCGACACGTGTCCGGCGCGACGCACGTGCCGTTGTTGAAGCAGCCGCGCACCACGTGGTCGACGCAGTTCCCACCCGCGAGCGTTGCGTTCCAGAACCCCATTCGTGTCGCCTTTGCGATCGAGTACTGTGCCTGGGGGCGGTAGGACGCGTCCGTGTCCTCCACGAGCACGCCGCTCTTGCCGCTCTTGAGGTCGAGCGGGAGGTACTGCGCTGCCGGCGCTGCGCACGTGCGCTGGAACTGCACGAGACACTTTCCCTTCTGCCACGCGCGGCCCGGGAGGTGGGACCACGTGCCCCCGCGCTTCCAGCCTTCGCGCGTGTTGTCGAGAAGCGGGGGCGAGAGGTTGTACAGCGGCGGCCAGAACATGTCGACCCAGTGCGTGTGGAAGTACCCGTCTGCGCTCTGCAGCTTGTCCATGTAGAGCGAGACGTAGTTGGGGTGGTCGTAGTAGCGCTCCGCCGAGGCGTTTGGGCCGATCGTCGCTGGCTTCTCCCACTTCGTGAGGCTGCGGATCGAGCACGCGTAGCCGCCTTGCGCTGGCGCGTACAGCTTGCCGCCGCGCGTCTCGACAGTTGTCGCGACGCTGTCGTAGGTGATCGTTTCGACGAGCGCAGTGTACGTTGGGTTCGACACCGGCTGCTGCGGGTGCGCGGATTCTGGCGGGTCGGCCGCGACAAACTGCGTCTGCGACGGCACGTAGTAGCCCTGCGAGCACACCGGCGTGCGGCAGTCGAAGCCGACCCAGCCGGCCGCGCACTGGCACACGCCGGGCGTGAGGCAGTTGCCGCCGTTCGCGCACGCGTACACCCCCTGCACCATGCGCCGCTTCTCCACGATCGCGACTTGGCGGTCGCTCGTGAGCGTGTACGGCGGCGAGAACCCGACTTCTGGCGCCGCGACGCCGCGCCAGCGCGCCTTCCCGGCGTTCCAACCGAACGGGACGGGGGGTGAGAACCGGAAGAAGCCGCTGGTGGCATTCGACTCGCTCACGTATTGGTAGTTGGTCAGCGCGTTCTCGCCCACCTCGAGGAACATGCAGCCGGGCTTCTTCCCCAGCAATGCGCTGAGCGGGTCCGCGTTCGGATCGAGGACACGGCCTGTCTTGCTGCGACCGGACACCCCGAACGACACGTTCACGACGGGGCTCGCAGGTCCGCGGTACTGGCAGTCGAACTCGTTCGTGGCGTCGCACCAGGCGCTCAGGTCGCACGGCACGTAGTTCTCAAAGCTGAACGGCCGCCAGAGCGCGTTCGCGTACCCGCTCGGGTGCGGCACGAAGAAGCCCTGGGGGCAAACCGGCAGGCTGCAGTCGTGGCCGCTCCAGTCCGACGCACACACGCACGTGTCGGGGGCAACGCACGATCCGCCGTTGAGGCACTGTTGCGAGCACACGGGGACGCGGCAGTCGGCGCCTTGCCATTCCAGCGGACAGCTGCACGTGTCCGGAGCAGTGCAGTTCCCGCCGTTCCCGCATGTCTGTGTGCACACTGGTGTCGTGCAGTTGGCGTCGAACCAGCCGGGGCTACACGCGCACGTGTCTGGAGCGGAGCACCACCCGCCGTTCGAGCAGCTCTGAACACAGAGCGCTGAGTTGCAGCCAGCGCCAGAGTACCCGGGGATGCATCCGCACTCGTCCGGTCCCACGCAGACCTGGCGCGCAGAGCACGTGGTCGTCTGGCACACTGGAATGGAGCAGTCGTCCCCGGACCAGCCGGCCAGACAACTGCACGTGTCCGGAGCCGCGCACGTGCCTCCGTTCTCGCAGATCTTGGCGCACGTCGCCGTCATTTGCCGGATCAGGTGGTTCTTGCTGTCGGCGATGTACGCGAGCTTAGTGCGCGAGAGGCTGTGCTGCGAGAAGATCTCGATGCCACTTGGGCCGTTGAAGCGAGCTGACTGCGGCGGCATCCCGTCGCGGTACCCGCAGCCACTGCGCAGGAGTGCAGACGGCGCCCCAGCCACAGTCTGCACCTCGAGCTGAGGTTTCGGGTACTCTGTCACGCTGAACAAGCGCGCAGCGGCTTGGACTCCCGGCAGATCGAGAGACTTGACGCCGTTCGCGGTCGTGCCCAGACGCACCGCATTGGTGTAGAAGTTCACCCCACGCTCCAGCGTAAGCACGACGAGTCCGCCCGAAGCGTCTTGAAGCACGCCGCTGTGAATCGCAGCCAAGCAGATCGAGGACGCGTCACTGTAGAACTTGGTGCCGAAGACCTTGCTGCGCGCTGCGGTTTGCTGTCCGACACAGAACGCAGGACACTGGACCTTGACAGTCGTTCCGTCCTCGCGGTCCTCTTTGATCGCCTTCACAACGTTGTTGAGCGCGTCGCGGAGCGGCAGCGCGGTGTCCCCAGTCTCAAGCTCGTCGACAGGCGGCGTTCCTGTGCAGTCCTTGATCCTGCGGCCGAGAACCGTGAGCCCGTCGGTCGAGTCGTCGATGCTGCGTTCACGGAAGTTGTAGTAGACGTTGTTCGCGGCTGGCGAGACTTGTGTGAACAGTTCGTCCACTGGCGGCTCGTACGAGGAGCATCCGCTCGGGAGCAGCACTTCTACCGCTGTCGTAAAGCATGATACGCTGCGCGCCACCAGCGACGCCGTGGACAGCTGTCGGATCTTGCACGAGACCGGGCTCACGACATACACGCGGCCGTCGGCACCGACCGTCACCCCGGCGGGCGAATTGAAAGTCGCTTCGTCGCCCGATCCGTCGACGTTCCCAGGGACCTGCGACCCTGCGAGCGTCACCACGCGGTTCGCCGACGTGATGGTCTCCAAGCTCGAGCTTGTGCCGTCGTAGTTGATCCGCCGGATGCGATGGCCGTCCGCCACGACCACCGTCGATTGGGGGCCGATCGCCACGTCCCGCGGGCTGTTGAACTGTGCGTACGTGAGACTTCCGTCGCGAGAGCCCGCGACGCCCCGCAGACACGGCGACACGCATCCTGGAACCGCCACTTCGCTCGGCGCAACGTTTCCTGCGAGTGTGTTGGTCACCCCATCGCGCCTGCAGAGGCGACGCATGCCGCCAATGAGTAGCAAACCCTCGAAGTTAATGGTGACCCCACACCCCACACCCCATGCGCCAGCGACGCGCACGCACTCGATGCGCCGGATGAGGTGGTTTCCCGTGTCGGCAACGAAGACGATCCCGTTCCTATCCACCGCGATGCCCATCGGCGTGTTGAAGCGCGAACTTGTCGAGTCCCCGTCCGCCAGCCCCGGATGCGGCCGTGCTGGTGCTGCAGCAAGACGCGCGCTCTCGACGCCCGCGCCGCAGAGACCGGCGACGCATGTCACAACGCCGTCGGCAATCTTGCGGATGCGGTGGTTCCCCGTGTCTGCGACGAACACGCTCACTCGCCCGCCGTTCGCAGCGTCCTCGAAGACCGCGACGCCCATGGGGAAGGAGAAGCGCGCGCCTCCGAGGGCCGCGCCGTCGGCATCCCCCATCGCCCCGTCGCCTGCGATTGTCGTGACAACCTGCGTCGCTGGGTCGATGCGCCGGATGCTGTGGTTGTCCGTGTCTGCGACGTACACAACCCCGTTCGAGTCCACTGCGACGTCCTGCGGGTTGTTGAACCTTGCAAAGTCCGCCGCGCCGTCGACGTTCCCCTTGATCCCCGAGCCTGCGAGCCTCCCGACGAGCCCCTGAGGCTTGCCGGTCCGCGAGTAAGTGGGCGCGTAGCTCCAGATGTCTGCAGCGTCCGCGTCGCCGTTCGCCAGGTTGCTGGCGTTGCCTCGCTCGGGGTGCACGCCTGCCTGAATCGCGCCCGAGTTCACGCCCCAGCACCGCACGACGCAGGCGCTGTAGTCGGTCTGGAAAGGAGAGATGCACATGTCGCCAGAGAGGAACATGCAGACGCGCGAGCCGCCCGCGTAGTCGTAGCGGTGCGCACCGCCCACCGCCCACGGCACGTCTGTGACCGTCGGGATGTTCTTGGGCAGCTGGCTCCAGCTCACACCTTGCAGCTGGTACGCACACGTGGCTCTGGCGGAGGCGGCGCCGCACGCAAAGTCCTCGCAGCGGTGGCATTTGCTCTGCACGCCGAACGTGGCGCACTCGTGGCGCACGTCCTGGTGGTTCGAGTTGGTGCGGCCCTTCCACTCGAGTGTCTGCGTGCTCGTCTTCTGGTACGCGAACGGCCAGTTGGGCTGCTCAACGCTGCGGCACCACTGCTGCATCGTCCAGGGACGGTGCACCACCATCGCACGTCCTGGACACGACAAGAAGAGAAGCAGCAGCACCTGAGCCGCGACGACGATGACGAGCGCGCAGCTCATCGCAGCCATGGCTGTCGTTGCTCTCTATGTGTGGTGCTCTGGCGAACGGACGCGCGGGCGGCGAGTCAGGATGTTAAACGTCGCCAACACATCGCAACACGCAAGCGAGCGAACAGAGGTGCTCAGGATGCAGGCGATCAGCCGGAGCCGCGACTAATCAAGGCGCTGGTGTGCGGCGCGGTGCGCAAGTTGAAGTGTGCATGCCAACGATGTATTTCGTTGGCGCACCAAACATTCCTCCTATGAACTGCAAATTTGTATGTAAATGTGCGAATAACTTTCGCCTCGCAGAACCAATGCTTTCGGCCTGTCGGAAATCGTCATTTGCCAACTCTTCCTCGCTTGGACATCACCACACGAGCAGGCGCCGACCGACCATGAGCGCGACTGCGAAAGAAGACCAGAAGCGCCGCCAGGTGATCATTATCCTCGAGCAGGCGGCGCTCGAGACCGTGAAGACGTCCAAGGGCTACCAGCTGCTCAACTGCGATGACCACAAGGGGCTGCACAAGAAGCTCAACCGCGAGCCGGCGCAGTCCCGCCCGGACATCCTGCACCAGGAGCTCATGGCCGTGCTCGACTCACCGCTCAACAAGGCCGGCTACCTCAAGGTGTACATCCGCTCCACGAAAGACGTGCTCATCGACGTCAGCTCGCAGATGCGCGTGCCGCGCACGTACAAGCGCTTCGCGGGTCTCATGGGTGCGTGTCGTGCGTCTGGTCTCTCTCCAGCAGCAGATGTGCGTCGCTTTCATGTTTCCTCACTCTGCGGTTGTGTGTGGGCGTGGCGGTCGCGCAGTGCAATTGCTGCACACGCTCAAGATCCGGTCGTCGGACGGCAACCAGACGCTGCTGAACGTGATCAAGAACCCCGTGACAAAGTACCTGCCAGCGAACACGAAGAAGTATGGTACGCACACACTGCCAAGGATGATACATACTGGCTCGGAATCAGCTGTGGCTACCGCTGGGGTCATCCACGATACTTGTACTTGCGCTGACGGTCGCTGTCCCCTGTCGTGTGTCGTGGCTCTTGCTCCTGCAGCTCTCTCGCGCACGGGCAAACTGGTGAACCCGTGGGAGTTCGTCGAGACGCTGCCGGCGGACGAGCCAGTCGTGTTCATCTTTGGCGCCATGGCCCACGGCCACATCTCGAAGGAAAACACCAACTACCTGGACGAGACGATTTCAATCTCCGAGTACCCGGTACGATACGAGTGCACAGGAGACAGTCGGCACGGACGCGGATTCCTATACTAACAGCGGTCTGTGGGCCTTTGACAGATGAGCGGTGCACAAGCCATCTGCCGCCTCCTGAACGCCTTCGAGCGCCACTGGGGCATCCTGTAGATCCATCCAGCTGTAGAATCGCATACCGAGCCAAACAACCGTCGTACATTCCGCCGCCGTGGCAGCTTCCATCTTTCAGATCGGCGAGTCCGGTGCTCGGCGCGCGTGCGCGAGCAGCGATTCCTGGAGCATTTCGTCGCTCGTGGGGAGTCCCGATTGCTGCTGCTGCTGGTCGAACATGATCTTGCGGATCGCGCCTTGCGTCTCGCCGTCGTACTCGTGAATAGCGCGCGTGGAATCCACTTGGCTCGTGTCGATCTCGTCGTGACCCTGCAGCGCGCTCGCCCACCACGTTCGCTTGAGCTTCTCGAGCGAGATCTGCAGCGTCGTCGACTCGCGCTCGAGGGACCAGAGGCACTCGTCCACCCGGACCTTGTCAGGGAGCGCGCCTTCCAGTAGTGGCGGTTCATCCAACGGGGCGTTCTTCCTTGTCACGCGCACGTAGGTTGACGTGATCTTGCACTCGAGGTCTCGAGATCGCGTGTTTGGAGGCACGCGGAGGTTGATCTGGCGGGGGTGCCGATGATCAGCAAACCGACGCAGGTTCAGTCCCAGGTGCGTACGTATACATGGGTCCAATGCTGCGTAAACAGACGTACAGTCGTCTCGTCCAAGCTCTGCGTCCACGTATACGAGGCTGTCGCGCCACCGTTCCCCACTGGGACTACGCAAGCATCGAGCGAAGGGTGTCGACCGACGTCAGCACTCGCAGCCTTTCGTGTTGAGTGCACGAAGCAAAGAGCAACAAGCGCACGCACTCTGCTTGCCGCTCTCAGTGCGCTTGACTGCTGGCACTTCATGAGCAGCTGTGGCTCGAGGCGCAGCCGTCGCAGGGGAGGCCGTCACTGCTACCGCCGCATCGCCTGGCGTACGGACTGCTTTGTCGCTCGCGTGTGCGGATCCACTGCTAGCCGAAGCAGCAGGAGCAGCAGGAGCAGAAGCGGGTATTGGCGCAGTGCGCGCGGGCTGGGCTGCATCTGCGTCCAGATCCTTGAATGGGTACTTGAGGAAGGCTTGGAGCACCTGCGCGCACAACAGTAGTCGGATCTCTGAGCCCACGTGTTCGTTCGCCTGCGCAACGCTATTGCTCGGCACCTCGTGCCTTTTGTTGCGCGTGTCCGGGCAGAAAGCCCATCTTGCGCCGCGCCGGGTCGCGCGAGACGGCGTAGAAGTCCGTCTTGCGGTGCATGAAGTCGAAGAACGAGTCGAGCAGCGCCTCAACGCCGTCATGCTGCTGCGCGAGCGTCGCGAAGAGCGCGTCGAAGCGGCCGGAGCTCATGGTTTTCCGTCACGATCCTGCTTGCTGGCACGACTCACAGTCAATCCTGCTTTTCATCACTACTGAGTTTTAAACGGCAAAACGAAAAAGGGAAAATCCGAGAGCATGTGGTCGGCGCTGCAGCACGCGAAGTCGCAGGCGCTTGGCTTTGCCAGGCGCCACAAGAAGCTACTGGTGGCCACGACGGTGACGGCGGCGTGCGCGGCCGGCGCCTACTATGCGTACACGCGCATGGTGCACGAGGCGGAGAAGTTTACGCAGCAGCTGCAGCGGCAGATGGCTGAGCATCAGCGCCTGCAGCTCTCGCTCGCGAGCACGACCGAGGAGAGCAGCGCGACGGTGCAGCGCTTCCTGCCGCGCCTGCGCAGTCGTCTCTACGCGCTCGTGGATCTCGAGAGCGTCGTGCAGGAGCTCAAAGCGCTCGACAAGACGCAGCGGGCGCGCCGCAATGCGCTCTGGGAGCAAGCGAAGACGCTCGCGCTCACGCGGTACTTCACGGCGCTAGTGGCGTTTGGGCTCTGGCACCTGCTCGTCTTCTCGCAGGTAGCGATCATCGGCAAGCGCGTGTTTGAGAAGAGCAAGGCGAACGCGGAGACTTTTGCGTTCGCGTCGCGGGAGGACGAGGAGAAGGCACACGCTGCCGCGCATCACGCGTTCCTCGCGTCTGGGCTCGAGTATTTCCTGGGCGAGGGGCTCGAGAAGATCAAGAGCCATGTTGAACGCGTCGTCGCGTCGAATGACCAGCTCAAGAGGTGCGTACTGGCCGTCGCCTTAAGTGCGCAGTGGGTAGCTGATCCCTCTCTCCTCTCTCTGCTTTCGTGACGCCGAGCAGCTGGGAGGTGAGTCGCAAGGCCAAGGTCGAGCGCGAAGAGCTTAATGAGCTCCTCCAGTCGATCTTCCTCGCCGTCGTTCCGTCGCAGACTGGCAGCTCGTCTGTTGCCAGCGATCACGGCGGGGAACAACTCGCGCTCTGGCGGTCCTTTCTCATCTACTCTGACAAGAAGCCGTCGCAGAACGAGCACGTGATCAGTTTGCTGAACGACCTCTGGGACCTGCTTGACAGCGACCTGTTCGCGCCGGCGCTGCAGCACAGTCTCGGCTACCTGTGCGGCAACGCATTCCAGGACCTGAACGAGGTCGTGTACGGGTTTGTGGCGTCCGAGCACCGGGTCATCGAGGAGGAAGAGGAGATTCGCCGGACCAAGCCTGCACCCGCGCTTGCGAAGCTCATCCCGTGCCTGCAAGCAGAGATCGGGAAGCTGCTGTCATCCGGGCCCGAGAGCTACGTGTTCAAGTACTCCCAGGGGGTGGGCGAGATGGAGCAGTTCCGCAACTTCTACGAAGCCATCTTCTTCCAGCAGGACGACCTTGTGGCACAGCTCATTTGAGATCCGCCAGCTGAGCGCGCGATGCACGAGCCCATGTTCCAGCAAAACATTTTAAAAAATATTTTAGGTCGAACTTTGGGCAAAATTTTGTTAAATTCACATTTGTAAGTGCCACTATAAAAATATCCACTTTCCCGT
>SMMQ01002280.1:23596-36394 GCA_008271595.1 [Pythium] brassicae (nom. inval.) | reverse complement strand
CGCGAAAGAAGGCGGCCGACTTCCCCAGCTGGTGCTGGTACTCAGCCCAGCTTCTCCAGCCCTGAGCGAACTGACTGTGGTGGTGGTGGTGGTGGTGGTGGTGGCACTGGCTCTGGCTTTTGGTACCGTACTTGACCCGATGACGACGTCACGGTGTCGCCACCGACCGGATGGATGAATTCGGTTTTCAGTGCAACTGAAAATACAAGAGACTGAGTGACTGAATGGGAGCGATCCGAGGGTCGGACGGGATCTGAGTCGCCCGAGTGCTGAGTGCTGAGTGACGAGCCGGCGCTGGGCTCGTCCGTCGAGTGAAAGGTGCCACGAACGAGGGCAGGGGCGTGGATCTCGCAACCAGCAGCAAGGACAAGAACACGAGCCACGAGTGCGCACCTGATACTGGAGATACAAGGGGCGCGCCAGCATCGACTCTCAATAAAGACAGGAGTTGTGGCACACGAACTCCTCCCGCAACGACCTGCGCCAGAGCTCTGAGCGCCCGTCCTCACGACAGAACGCAGTCGACCAGCGCCGACATTGTCGCGTCGCCGCTCCGCCGTAGCCGCTCGACGTCGATCGACCCCGGATGCCTCCTCACCTGGAGCAACTTGGCGATGCCCACGATCTCGACGAAACTTGGTTCTCTCCGCGAACAAGCCGACCGGAGGCCCTCGCGGCGGTTCTCGCTCAAGAACAGCGCGCCCTCGAGGTGGCGATTGAGCGTGGCAGGCAGCCTTCTACCTTAGTCGGCTCCCGCTTCAGTTCGACAGCAGCCACTGCAGCATCTCGAGGTTGCCCTTCACCACCTCGATGTACTCGGATCGCAGGTCACCTGATCGTAGACGAGCGGGTGTTGCTGTTGCTCGCGATAGGGGACTTGAAGAAATGCAACCATCCGAGCACTGGACTCTCATGAGAAGAGGACTTGCTGCCAACGTGACAACGGACTGTATGTAGATATCAATCTTAGGCGCCGGCTCACAACTGCTGGTCTCGCACTGTCAGGACGCACACTGTTGATGCTGCGGAAGCACTCCTCACTAAGCGGAGCTCTGCGGGTACGCCGGCAGCGTGGCGACCGGACCGAAGCCGCAGCTGCCCTTCTTGTAGCTCTTGACGTGCGAGGCGATCTGAGCAATCGCGCAGCAGTTGCAGAAGCAGCTCGCGAGCGTGTCGAAGAAGATGTTGCCCGGGATCTGGTACCGTGCGCGCGTAGTATGGCGCAAGAAGATCGTGAGACCGATGAACGCGAACCCGTAGATGAACGACACGATGCGCGCCGGTAGCGCGATCGCGGGCACGTCCACGGTGGCCTCGACGGTAGTGCCGCTGTCGTTGCTCGTCGTGCGGATCGTCATCACCGAGAGGGTGCCGCCCTCGCCCTGCTCCATCACGGCCACGATGTACAGCACGTTGAGCACGTCGAAGGCGGTGTAGACGACGAGCAGCGCGACCAGCACGATCGAGTAGGATGCAACGCCCAGGCGCGTCGAGACTTGCGCCAGCGACACGCACGGGCACCACGTCACCATGCAGCAGTTGGGGACGATGTGCTCGAAGCACGAGAAGAGTCCGAGCTGCCACTCGCCCGTCTTGATGTCATCGTCCTGGGCGGCGTCGGGGGTGGGCTTCACAGCCGCATCGTCGGTGTGCTTGGGGGCGTCGTGGGCCATAACTAACGCTGAGGTGCTTGCTAAACGGCTTCGAGAGGAGAAGCGAGGAAGTTGGGGAATGAGCAGCTCCGAGCAGGCGAGTGGCGAGCACGAATCTGTGCAATGGCACCACACCGGCCGACCAAAAGGATGTGACATCGCGGAGCCAGTCTGCCACGCCCAGACGACATTGGCCCAAGGCCGCCTTGAATGCGGGTGGAGGAACGAGTGCTAGCTGGCGCGCGTTTTTCTGATTGGTAAATCATGAGGACCTCCTGAATCCTGCGGCAGGTTTGGTTCTGGTGGCTCTGAGCTATCGAGGCGTCCCGAGTGCCAGCCCGAGAGACCTGAGGCCTCTACACGCCGATAGACTGCATGAGCGCCTGAAATTGCGCCGGAGCAGCTGTTGGGGCGTCGTTCGGGCCGCTCTCGGCGCGGTCTCGCTGCTGCCGCCGCTGCGCCTCGATAAACGCCGAGATCTTTGCCTGCTGCACCTGCTTCATGAGCGCGTTGAGCGCGTAGATCTCGGTGCGCCGGCGGTGCCGCAGCTGGCTCGCGCGCTCTTTCTTCGTCTTCTCGGTCTCGATCTTCGTCTGCCGCATCTTCTCGAGCTCCTGCTTCTTCTCGAGCTCCGAGCGCTTGTGGTCGCTCACACGTCGCTGCGCACGCTTCGCGAGGTCCTGCTCCGTGGCGCCGGCAGCTCCAGCTCCGCCGCCAACTTCAGTGCTTGATGACGAAGACCCCAACAAAGGGGCAATTACAGGGGGCAGTTGGTTCCCGCCGGACTCGGCCGACGCTGGACCCTCACGCGAGTGCAAGAACGTCCGCTTGAGATCCGAGCTCGAGCTCGTCCGCGGACTCCGGATCGCGCGGTACGCCGCCCCGCACGGGAAGTCTGTGGGCCGGTCCACCACACCATCGCTTCACTTGTTCAGCTCCTGCAACGCACAGAATCCTTCCCCCGCACACGAGCAACGGACGCTACGGAGGCACACATCGCACCGTTGTCGTCGAGGCGGAGAGCGAGCCGAGGCACCCGATTGTCGCCGCTCTCGAAGGTCTGAACCATGGCGTCCGAGTGTCGTGATGTGTTCCCAGTGGCGTCAACGGAGCTCAGGACAGCGCGCAAGCAAACACAACACAGTACAGATATAAGCTGCAGGTACCGGAGTCTATTCCCAGAGTCAGTCGCGTGTCCGCTTCACCCTCCTCCTCTCACTCCCTCACTCCTCACTGCTGCGGCACCTGGAGCTGTTGCTGCTGCTTCGGCTGCTTCGGCTGTTGGCGCAACACCTGCGCCGGGAGCAGCAGCTGCGGGCCGGTGGGCTTGGCCGAAGTCGACGGCGTCGGCTTCCCGGCCTCCGCGACCGTCTTCGGCACCCACGCGTGCTCCTTGCCGTTCTTCTTGTCGCTCTTTGGCGTCTGCTTGCGTCGCTCGCGCGCGTGCTTCTTGCCCGGCGCTCTGTCGCCCCCCCCCGCCTCGCTCGAGACGCCGCCGCCCGAGGGCTTCTTGGCCGGCACCGATGCGGCCGCAGCCAGCGTCGGGTACTCCTGAGCCGAGATTCCCGGTTCCAGAGCAGCACCGCGTAGCGGGGCCGACGGGAGGAACGGCGCAGCGTTCGGGTGGAGCACGTGCGAAGCGCCTGGTGGCGGCTGATACGGGTTGATGAACGCGTGCGGGTGCGGCGGAGGAGCGGGGCCGTGTGGGACAAGCAGGCGCGGCGTAGTACCGTGGGGTCGCCCGTACGCGATCGGGCCGCTTGTTGCTCCGCCGTAGTTGTGCGGGAACAGATCCACCAACACCGGAGCTTGCGGCACAGGGGGCTGCGGGACAGGGGGAGGCGGAGCGACAGCACCTGACGCCTCCGCAGCAGAGAAGAACGCCATCACGGACGGCGCAATGTCTTCCTCTGC
This sequence comes from [Pythium] brassicae (nom. inval.), assembly GCA_008271595.1. Classification (NCBI taxonomy): domain Eukaryota; phylum Oomycota; class Peronosporomycetes; order Pythiales; family Pythiaceae; genus Globisporangium; species [Pythium] brassicae (nom. inval.). The sequence continues at coordinate 32,828 of SMMQ01002280.1, read as the reverse complement.
AGGCGGCTCGGGTGCGACAGCAGCAGGCGCTGGTGCCGGAGCAGGCTTCCCGTCCGGAGCGTCGCCCGCCCACTTGTGGAACAGGGTCTCCATCTTTTCCATGTCCGGCGGCAGCGGCAGCGAGCTCGGGGGCGGCGGCGGCGGCGGCGCAGCTCCTCGCCCGGCGTTCGACGATACCCGCGGCGCCGCCACCTCGGGGGCCACGCCACCGGAGCCAGCGCCGCTCTTCTTCTTGGCGCCGCTCTCCTTCTTGTCCTTCGCCTCGGTCTTCTTACTCTTCGACGCGACCTTCACGGTGCCGTCGGTCGCTCGCGGCACGCCGTTCCGGTTCGCGTACTGGCGGTGCGCGTTGTCGACAGCCACCGCGCCGGTCGGCGGCGTCGACACGCAGATGACGTTGCTCCACGGCACGAGCTTGCCGCGGTCGAGGCTCGCGCTGCCGTACAGCGGCTCGCCGCCCGTGAATTTCTCGTCAAACAGCACCTCGACGCACTTGCTGCTCACGTGCGTCGCGACGACCGTGCCACGGTGCCCGAACGGGATCGCGCGGCCGCTGATGTTGATGATCCGGTCGCCGAGGCGCGGCGCCCCCGGGTTCTTCGTCACCCGCAGCGCGACGTCACCGCCGGTCAGGTCCTGGTTCACGAGCGGGTTCGGGCGGAACAAGTGGAGCGCGGGCACGACGACCTCGACCGGCGACGCCTGGCGCTCGGCCGCGCGCTTCTGGCGCTCCGTGGCGCGCAGCGCGCCGGCCACTTCGACCGCGCGGATCGCGTTCAGCGACATGTACTCAGAGCTCACGGGGATGTGCTCCTTCACACCGAGCCGCTGCTGCTCGATCCACGCCTTCACGCGCGCGACACTCAGGTCCACTTGCTCGTTGCCCTGCACGCCGAAGAGCTCCGCGCCGCTGTAGCTCGTGGCGAACGGCATCTTGTCGAGCTTGCTTACGACGCCCGGGAACGCGGCCTTGTACCCCGCCATGAGCTTCACCGCGCGCTCCGAATACTCCCACACCGTGTTGCTCGTCGCAGCGTCGCCGCTGCTGCGTGACACCTGCGCGGTTCGCTGGAGCGCGTCGTCGAACGCGCCGCTGCCCACGATCTTGACAATGTCGCCGCGGCGCCAGACGTTCCTCTCGTCGTCCAGGTCCTTGTACGCTGATGCGTTCGGCGCCGCGCTCTTGTTCACGAGCCGGCTAAAGCCCGGAAGCAAGAGGTCCTTGCGGAAGCGGATGTTGAGCCCAATGTCGTGGTCCCCGGGCTTCACAGTCACGTTGCCCGTGAGGAGCCCGAGCGTCGTCGTCGAGATCCCGAGCTTCTGCGCTACGAGGTACCCGGGGAAGTACTTGTCCGCGATCTTCTCAGCGATCACGTAGCCGAACGGCGGCTCCTTGTCGATCGTGTTCACGCGCACTTTGACGTCGTTGGCGTCGTCGTCCCAGTCCGTCACCTCGGCGGTGCACCCGAGCCACTCGCCGCCCGTGATGAGCGCCACTGCGCCGCGCGGGAAGCGCTGCGCGAGCGGGAGCCGCTCGGTCTCCTGGAAGCGCGCGTCGTGCAGCGTGCGGTTCACGACTGCGAGCTGGAACGGCACGAGCGCCTCAACGTGGCCAAACTTCTTCTCGACCGCGCCCGTGAGCGGGTTCGAGACCATGCCCTGCAGCGGCAGCACGTGCAGCAGCGCCGAGATGCCGTGGTGCCCCAAGTCGATGCCGCCGCTGCCGGGCACCCCCCTGCCTGCCAGCAGCTTGACGACCTCGGACTGCGCGTACGCGGCCCACGCTGCCTTCTGCGCCGGGTCGTACGGTGTGAACGCGACGCGCGTCGCCACGCGACGGTGCTCGCCCATCAGCGTGCTCACCGCCACGACCTTGGCTTCGTGCAGGTTCGGCCAGTTCACGAGCACGGTCTTCGCGAGGAGGCTCGGCAGGTCCGTGACGGCCACGCCGTCGTGCGACGTGAGCGTCGGCGCTACCGACAGGAGCAGCGACGCCTTCCGCGAGCTCATCCCAAAACAGTTGAGCCGCACGTTCTCGATGCGCACGCCCGCGAGCGGCACGGTATAGAGCGACGGGAAGCCCGCGAGCGGGAGCTGCACGCCGTCCACCAAGCGGCTCTGGAACTGCCCGCCGTGGCCCACGATCGGCGGCAGCGCGTAATCCGCCACGCGCGTGTGGCAGTGCGGCACGTCCGGGAACCCGGGCACGCCCGGCAGCGACGACGCGAGCGTCTCGTCCACGCTCGCGTCGTGTGTGATGCGCAGCGGCAGCCGCTTGAGCGTGTTGCGCGCGCGCTCGGCCGGCGTGAGCAGGTCGTCCGGGCAGTGCTGCGCGATCGCGCGCTTGAGCAGCGCCGCATCGATGAACGGGAGGAGGTTCACGCCCTCCCACGCGTTGCGCTTGCCCTCCATGTCGATCGCAAACGTCTCGGGGTAAAAGTGCTTGATCGGCGAGAGCGGCGAGACCATGAGGAACCGGTACGGCGCCGGCACGAGGTGCCCGCTCGACGCCGGCAGGTTCGCCATGAGCTGCTCGAACGGGAGCAGCGGACCATCGGTCCCCGGGTCGTCCTGGAACGCGACCGCGGCCACGACGTCCGCGATGTTGGTCAGGTCCGACACCATCGGCGCGTAGTGGTACGGGTAGTACCAGGACCAGGACGGCGGGCCCTGGAAGTAGTACGCGAGGCACCACACGAGCGCCTCGACGTAGTGCCGCTTGATCTCGTCCAGCGCCGCGTTGTGCGCGTTCCCGTCGCCGCGTGCGACGCCGAACTTGCGCGCGTAGTACTCCCACTTGGTGTCCTGGAAGCTCTTGCTGCCCGCGAGCTCGGCGAAGAGCCGGTGCTCCGCCTTCTCGGCCGCGAGCGCGAGTGTCGTCTCGAGCGCGCCGTCGAGCGCTTCGAGCAGCGCCGCCTCGGTCGCCGAGTCTTCACTGTCGTCGCCAAAGCCGTCGTCGAGGAGCGGCGGGGGGAGCTGATCCGCCGCCGCTGCTTGGCCCGCCGCGCGCCTGTCGTCGTCGTCGCTGTCGTCAGCGTGGAGCGCGAGCAGCGCGGTCTGCACGTGGGCTTCGCTCACGTCGTGGGTCACGACAGCAGCGGGCGGCTTCCGGCCGCCGCTGGGGTGCTGCTTGCCCTTCCGCCGGCTCGCTTCTTCCGCCTGGCGGGTCGTGAGGATGTCCTCTTCCTTGCTCCCGACCGCGTTTAAGAGCGCCTGCAGCAGCGCGACGTTCACGAGCCGGCCGTTCTCGGTCAAGTACTGCCCGCCGTGCTGCTCGAGCAGCGCGCGGTACTCGCGCAGGAGCAGCGGGATCGCGTCCTCGCTGATCTCGAGCGTCGGGCTGTGCGGGATAAAGTCGTTGCCGAGCAGGAACGTGAGCAGGAGGAAGTCGTCGAGCATGCGCTCGCCGTCGAGCGCCGGTGTCGCGCGCAACTCGAGCAGGAGGTACTCGCGGAAGAGGCTCAGGTGCACGAGCTGCCACTGCTGCTCGGCGATCGGCTTCGCTGGGACAGAGTGCCGGCGACCGCTGCCCCAGACCACGACCTCGCGCACGAGCGTAAAGTGCGGCTCGTGGGTCATGAGCCCAAGGAGCATGAGGTCCGCGTCCGAGCCGTACATGCAGTGGCGCACGTTCGGCGGGTACCCGGCCGCCATCTTGCGGTGCCGGATGAACTCGACGATCTTGTGCTCGCCCTCGCCGGGCACCTCGCTGCCGGAGAAGAACACCTCGAGCCGCGCCCAGAGCGGGTCGAGCGCCATCTTTTGCCGCACAAAGTACACGAGGTGGCGCGACAGGTGCGCGAGGAACTCGGTGCCCGGCGTGATGCAGTTCGAGTCAAAGTGCGCGGGGTGCGCGGCGGCTGACGCCGCGCCGTTCTTCTCATCCTCGAGCTGGATCTGCAAGAACCGCTCTTTCGCCATCGCCTCCTGGCGCTCGAGCCCCGCGCGGAAGCGGCGCGAGCGCTGCTGGTTGAGCTTCGCGCGCGGCGCGACGCCGTCGATCGCGATGTAGAGCAGCGCCTTGGGCTTGATGATGTGCGTCACGAGCCGGTCGAGGTACGCGAAGATCTTGTGCAGCTGCGCCGCGAGCCCGAGCGCGCTCAGCGCCGGGTCCCCGTCCGAGTGTGTGCAGTTGTGCACGATGCCGTTCATGTCGAGGTAGAACGCGTCGAACTCTGGGAGGAGCGACACGTCCGAGATTGGCTGGTTCAGGAGCGGGTAGCGCTCCGACATGGAGCGGTAGAAGCGCGGGATCCCCATGGCGGCGGCGGTGGCGGCGCGAAGGCGGCGAAGCGCACGAGGGCGATGACGAAGGCTCCGTGGAGACTCGGGTGACTCGGATTCTGGGGCGGTTGAAACGAAACGGGGGGGAGCTTTTTTCTGGGTTGATACAAAACACCATAGGAATGTTCTTGTTGCTGAAAGGAGGTTGCAGGCTATTATGTATCACAGATTCCTACTGTGATAAATGTCATCAATACAGTATAAAGCGATGGAGCGCGAACGGAAGCCATGCAGTAGTTAACAAAGGATACAAATTGCGAGGGTGTTCCACCAGCGCAGCCACAGCTCCAGTGTGGTTCAGTACCATACAGGAATGGAGCTTCGCTTCCTGGACGAGCTCCCATCTTGACCGCGCTATCAAGCAATAGACCAAATCAAGAGGTCCTCGACCGAACACGACAGCCCCGACAAAGCTCAAGATGCACTGCAAGCAACGCACGCTTCCAGGCACACTACTCTGTACTTCTGGGTACTTAGTATCTTACACGCGCGAGTACACGCTGCCTGCCAGCGCTCCGTCAAAGCCCACGCGTTAGACGTCGGCAAAGAAGAACTGCTGCTCAGGGGAAGAAGCCGCGTCGCTCTCCAACTGCACCGGCGGTGGCAGCGGACTACCCCTGGGTAACAGAGGCGACGACGTAGCGAACGCTGACGCCGACGCCGACAGCGAGGCCGAGGCGGAGGCCAAGACGCCAGGAGTCTCGCGTTGCGCCTCGAGCGCTCGCCACCGCGCGACAATCTCGTTGCTTTCGAGCGGCGCGGCTGTCGCCGCCGCCGAGCTCGCTGCCACCTCCGCCGGTTTGTCCCGACGGAACCCGAGAAGCTGGCGCGCGATCTTCTCGTGGTGCTGCTGCGCGTGGGTCTGCACTTGACGCACGGACCGCGAGCCGACGAGCTCGGCGATCGCCTTCCACGGTCCTTTCGGTAACTGCTCCATGGCGTCTAGGAAGCGGCGGTGCTCCTCGTCCGACCACGCGCCGCGAGCGAACTTGCTGTCTTCGGCCATGTTGCCCAGTGAGTTTGGTGGGGGGAGTGTGCGAGTGCGCGCCTGGAGTGCCGATTGAAAAGTGAACGCTACACAGGCGGTAGAACCATGACCCCCCACGCGTGCGTGTAGCGTGCGTTAGCGGCGTGCTGACACGGGGTCATGAGTCCGAGACCAAGAATGCGGTCGCGGCCAGTGATTTTGTATGCGGGGTCGTCCATCGCTTCGCGGCCGCAGAACTTGGGGGCGACGGCAAACGACGCGCTCCGGTCCTGCCGCGCTCGTCGCCTTTGCTGGCTGGCTGACGAGCAACTTTGCAGGTATGTAGCTAATTCGTGATTCGCAGGACTGGATTTTGTGTGCAGCGACCGGACGAGCTCAGTGCTCGGGCTCAAGTCACTCAAGTCACTCGAGTCAAGTGTCCAACGGACGGACGGTGCACTGTATCAGATGCGGTTCGAGTTGCAGTGGACTTCGTGACAAACACGCCCGGTATACTTGGAGTACGTTCCGGTATATCGCAGGGAGAACTTCGTTCTTGTGAGAACGGACATTGCTTGCCGGACGCCGCGCACACTTGCGATGGTCACACACGCGGCCAAAGTGGACGGCGGCGTTGCCTGGTACTACACCCGACACAAGCGGATCGTACGTTGTCATGGAGCCTGTGGAACCCCGACCGACTTAATGTGCACCTCTCCCTTGATGGAGTTCGACTAAGCGGAAGCAACCCACCAGATGACACCGCTGCGATAACAGGTACAGTACGTATGGGCATTACTTCGAAGTATGACACCGCCGTCAGTGTGTCTGGACTGCAGCCCGATACCAGGTACCGATTCGGCGACTGCTTCACACTCGATAGTCGAAATCAGGAGCGGCGGCGGCAGTAGCCCCTCGCTCTCGCTCGCTCCCGCTCTCGTCGGCATCCGTCTTGCTGCACGGACATTCGTGTCACACGGCAGTACTGTAGGACGGGGCCGACGACCCGACTCAGTTCACCACAATGTGTCACGGCCAATCGCCCTCACGCACACCAGCAACAACAACAACACCACGAGCGAACGATCAACAACATCACGTCTTCAGTTTGCAACACCTTTCGCGGCCAAGCGCTCGTCTCGCACCTCTCTCTCTCGCCTACCAAGCCCGCTCGCTTCGTCCGAGTGGCTCATCGGCACCAAGCGAAGCACGTTGGCCGTCACGGCTTCCTGGGTCCATACGAGACCGCCCGCGACGGCTTCTTGTCGGCAGCGCCGCTCGAGGCGCCCGAGAGCGCGTCCTCGAGCAGCAGATTCTCCATCGTCTTGTTGATCGAGATGACGTCGTCTTCGTACGCATCAATCACGATCTTCGTGAGTACGCCGACGTCGGGCGCGGCGTCGCTCTCGTGCACCACCGCACCGGAGCGCTTCGGCACCACGTGGACGCACGACTGCATCACAGTGCCGATCGCGGGCGGCGCGCCAGCGGCTGCGCCAGCAGCGGACGACGCTGGGATCTTCTTAAGCACGCACCAGCCTGTCTCGTCCGTGTACATCCCCGAGAGCTGGTTCTCGCCCTTGGACATCGTGCGCCACACGAGCACCATGCGCTCGTTCTCCGTGTACCGGCGCATCACGAGCTTCGCGTCGAGGCGTCCGCCGGCGCCGTGGCGCGCGCTCTTGACGTGGAACTTGGCGGCGATCGTGTCTTCCGGGAGCCCAAAGTGCTGGCACGTCGCGTGGTTCTCCTTCAGGTACCGCCGCGTCACCGAGCGCCACGCGGCCTGCGCCGACACGTGCAGGTCAAACGGGATCACAAACACGTCGACGCACTCGAGGTACACGTCGTCCCCCGTTGCTGCGCTCCCGCCGCCGGCGGCGGCTGCTGCGCCGCCAGGCCCGCGCGCGTCTCGCCGGCTCTTGACCACTGCGTGGCGGATCGACTCGTCGCACGTGTCGTAGAGCCCGTTCGCCATGAAGACCGCGTCCAAGGACCGGTACGCGGGCTCGAGGCCGTCGAGGAGCATCTCAAAGACGCTCTCGTCGTCCAGCTGGAGGCGCGGGCGCTTGCCGGGCGACGACCCGTCGACGCTAAAGACCGACACGTTCGGGCGCTTGCGCAGCATCTGCTCCAGCGCCTTCGCGAGCTTGATCTGGCCCTCGAGCAGGTCCTTGAGCCGCGCGTTCTCGGCCTCCGACTTGGAGCGCGACTCGAGCTGGCGCTCCGCGATGCGCTGCCACACGGGCAAAATCGCCTTCTTGCGGTCCACGGCCACAAGGCTCGCGGCGCCGCCGCCGCCTGTGAGCGTGCTGCCCGGCCGCAGCACGCGCAGCTCCTCCTCCAGCTCGCCCACGCGGCGCCGCAGGAACGCCAACTCGCTCTTCAGCCGCTCGCGCGACAGGTTGCGCGTCTTACCGCGACGCGCTGGGGCGCCCGCCGGCTCCTCCGTTGCCTGTGCGGCTGCTACAGACGCCTGCGACGTCGCCGACGACGGCGCCGAGCCACTTTGCGAATCCGCGTCCACGTACGCAGTCGCCGCGAGGCTGTCGAGAAGCTGCTCCGCCTCGCGAAGCACGAGGAGGCCGTCAGTGTCGGACGTGCAGTCGTCGTCCTCGCTGCTGCTGCTGCGAAGCGGCTTCGCACGAAGCTGCGGCGGCGCCATGCGCGGCGGTGGCTCTGGAAGCGCGTCGTAGCCGTCCAGGAACGCCATCATGTTCAGCTCCTCGAACTCCTCCATGTTGGCGTCGGTCTCTTTTTTCTCTTGTGGCAGTTCACGCCTCGCGTGCTCTATTTTTGTGACATACTCAATACAAGTCAGAGGAAAAAAACTCGGGAAAATGTCTGCGCACTGCCTATTGGCATCTCGACGCCTGGCGTCACTGTCGCTGCCGCTCAGGAGCATGCAACCGACCGACGTGGCCGGCGAGCGCATCCATCGAGTCCCTGTGGCTGCACAACGCATACAGTAGTCCACGGATGGTGCCTCGACTTCAGCCGACGCTGGCGCACTTGGAGTGCCGGCTTCAGTCGTCGACCTCCTCAGAGTCGCTCGGATGACTCTGAGACATCGGCTTCGGAACTTTTGAGTTGGACAAAAGACGATTTGAACGGCTTCGACTCGAAACTCGATTTTAGTATCACATCCAGGTTCGCATGTGGGTCCAGTACAGTAGTTCAGTGTATTGAAATGCGGCATCTCGCGTCCGCAGGTTCGGTTTACGATGCCGTGCTGCGCTCAGACACCACTGTAGTACTTGCTGCGACTGTTGCTGCGTCTGCTGCGGTAAAGTGCCTCCCGCCACTCGTTTCATTCAGCAACAGGTTCTCTGCTGCGCGCAGCAGCTCCGTCATATCGTCTTCGTTGCACTTTGTGACGAGGTCGGTTAGAACGCCGACGGACAGAAGCTGCTGCGCGGTTGGGTCGAGCACGGACGCTGTCACTCGGTGACGCTGCACAAAGCGGACGCACGTGCGCACGATGCTTCCGGCGTTCGAGTACGACTGCACAACGGTCCAGCCGGTCTCGTCCGAGTACATGTCCAGGCTGTCATCGAGCTGGTTGAACCCGCGCCAGACGAGCACCAACCGGTTGTCTTCGTCCACGTACTTGCGGATGACGACCTTGGCGTTCAGGTACTCCACCTCGCTGTTCCTGTTCGTGAGCGTGTGCTTCGTTCGCGTTCGCGCGGCCACCGTGTTGCCCGCGTACCAGATGTTGTCCGGGCCGACAGTGCTGTTGCTGCGCTGGAAGAACTCCCGCAGCACCGCCTCCCACCCAGCCTTTGCCACCAGCCGCGTGGGGAACGGCCCCACGGTCGTGTCCGTCAGCTCAATGTACGGGATCGCCACGCCGTCCGCAGACGTGTGCGTCTTCGACTGGCAGCTTCGCGACCTGTCGCTTGTCACACTCGCGAGTCCGCTGCTCTCTATCACCTCGTCGAGCCGCTCGAACGCCGCGTCCAAGCTGCCGAAGAGCTC
>SMMQ01002277.1:6376-20660 GCA_008271595.1 [Pythium] brassicae (nom. inval.) | reverse complement strand
CGAGAGCCCCGACTCGACGCGCGACGGCGACGAGAGCAGCGAGATCTCGACGCCTGCGCGAGGCGGCGAGCGAGCGAGCAGGCGGCAGTTGTCGTCCCTGCGCGAGCAGCGGTTCGTGGCGCCAGCCTCGCACTACAGGAAACTCTTCCTGTCCTCCGCTGCGGCTGCCGACTTGGAGAGGTGGTCGAGAAGGCTGCACACGTGCCTGCTGCGCTTCTTGAGCAGTGCGCGCGCCGCCACGTCCTCTTCGCTGCGGAAGCTCGTGAGGTGCTGGTGCAAAAAGACAGCGAGCCCGTCGAGCGTGACCTGCGCCTTCTTGGTCTGCAGCAGGCGCTCGAAGACCTGCGCGACCTCGAGCTCCGTGTCGAGGCGCAGGATGCGCTCGAGCGCGACGCGCAGGAAGAGCACGGTCTTGGCCGAGAGCGCGGTGAAGTCGAGCACCTTGAGCACCGAGAGCGAGAGCGCCTTGGAGACCGCGAGGCCCGCGAGCAGCTGCGCGAGGTTGTAGAGCTTGCGTGGCGCGAAGGTGTCGAGCTGCTTGAACGCGTCCCAGAACGCGAGCTGGAACGTGAACTTGTACCGCGGGTCCATCTCGCAGAGCTTGTCGGCGAGCACGAGGTAGAACTTGTTGAACTGCTGCTCGTGGCCGGCGCAGTGCAGCAGCACGCGCACGATCTCGCGCTCCTGCTTCTCCTTCAGGTGCAGCCGCAGCAGCCGCTCGTACGCGTCCACGCAGTCGGACGCGCCCATGATCGCCACAAAGATCTGGCGCCGCACGTCCGTGTTCATGCGCTGCTTCTCTGCGAGCCGGAGCAGCCGGTCCTCCTCGTCGCGCTCCTGGCCGCTCGGCTCGCTGCTGGCGCCAGTGGCGCCCGGCGGTGGCACCTGCTGGTTCGCCTGCTGGTACCCGACCCACGTGCCACCGACGACCCACCACCGGCCGTCCTTGTCGGCGTGCAGCAGTTCGTGCAGCGACAGGCGCAGCGGGTTGTTCGCGTTGCCCACACGCGTCTTGACGCGGCCGATCCACTTCTTGAGCGCCGACAGGTCATTGTCGCCCGCGCCGCCACCGCCGCCGCCCTGGTGCGCCTTCTTCTGCTTCGACGGCTTCTTCAGGTCGTAGATGAGGTCGAGCACGAAGCGCACGCGCTCCGGCGGCTTGTTGTCGCTACCCGCCGCCAGCGCCGCCACCTTCTGCTGCACCGACGCGACCATGTCGCGCAGCGCGTCCGCGTCGTCTGCGCGCAGCTGGTGGCCGGACGCCTTGAGGATCTGGTGGATCAGTTCCACCTCGACGCTCGAGAAGCCGTCGAGGAACGACCGGAAGACGTCGTACACGAGCTGGCACTGGACGACGCCAAAGTTGTAGAGCATCGCGACGAACAGCAGCAGGTTCACAGGCTCCTTGGACGTGCCACCAGCGGCGTCGCCGTCACCGTTGTTGTCACCGTTGTCGTCGGCTTGGGGGCTCTCGTCCACCGCCCGCTTCACGCTCGCGACCAACTTGAGCACGATCTTCTCGACAAAGTAGCCGCCGACCTCGCTCCCGACGCTGTGGTACAGCGCCGCCACGAGCGCGCAGCACACGCGGATCATCGGCGCCATGACGATCCCCGGGTGGCACGCGGTCTGCAGGATCTTGTCGAGCAAGACGTCGTTCACGACCGACCGCGGGTACTCGCGGTAGATCTTCTCGATTTCGAGCGCGATGGACCTGTAGCCACACACACAGGCAGAGAGAGAGAGAGAGAGAGGCACACACAGCAGTCAGGAACGACGCTACGAGCACTTTGGGCGGCGCAGGAGCGGACGCACTCCATGTTCGCCTCCGAGATGCGGTTGAGCTGGCCGTTGAGGCGCCGCGTGAGCTCCCGAAGTGCTTGGTCGTCCATCTTGGACGGGAGAGCGCTGGCGCTGGCGCCTCCCGCAGCCGCAGCTGCCTTCGCCGCTTCTTCTTGCAGCTTGCGACGCAAGTGAGGGGGGAGGTACGCGCTCGGCTTGGCGCCGTCCGCAATCTTGACGACCGGACGCCCGTAGATGTCTTCTTCAACAACGAGCGTCTCCTGTTTCTCCTCGTCTCCGTGGTCGCTGCTCTCGGAATCGCTGCCGCTCTCGTCGCCTTCCTCCTCAGCTTCTGCTTGCTCCTCGTCCTCGTCGGCTTCTCCTTCCTCACTCTCCTCCTCTTCACTGCTGTCGCCTTCGCTCTCAACATCGTCATCACCGCCAGCAGGTCCACGGGAGCGCTGCTGGTTGCGTAGTGTGTTCGCCATCACCTCGTCGTCCTCCTCCTCCTCGTCTTCGTCCTCCGTGTCGAACGCCGCCAAGTCGGCCTCCGAGTCCTCGTCCGACTCGTCCGTCGGCAGCTCGTCCATGCCCTGAAGGAAGTCGGCGTCCTCGGCTTGGAGCAGCGCCAGCTCCTTGCGCGTCTCGTCGTCCATCTCCATGCCGCCGAACGGGTCATCATCGCCGTTGCCGCTTCTCTCGTCATCACCCTCGCTCTCCTCGTCGTCGTCTTCGTCGTCGTCGTCGAGCTGCGCTTCGTGGTCGTCTGCGTCGTCCTCTATGGACGCGCTGCTCGGCTTCCGCTCTTTCACGATCCTACAGACGCAAGTCTGTCAGACCACACACCACAACAGCAGTCGCACCAGCGCAGCGTCCACGTACTGGGAGATGCTGTCCAGGTCCGTGAGGAAGTCGACAAAGTCTTCGCCGAGGCCGTCACGCGCATACTCTCTGCGAACCACCAGCCATGCATCGCCCCACGTGAGGGCAGACGCACACGCCGCATCGCCCCCCAGGCGAATCCTTCGAGGCCACACAAGCGACAAGTACGCACTTCTTGAGCTTGTTGATGCCCGTGCCCTTGGAAACCGAGAATCCGAGCTTACTCTCCAGCGCTTTGATCTCTGCGTCCTCTCGGCTCTGCGTCGCCTTCGTGCTTCTTCCTGCAGCACATTACAACACATCGCGCTCCTCGTCAGCATTGGCGTTCAAAGAAGCTAGCGGCAGTCAATTGGTCACGGGTGCGCGTACCGGAGTGGCCAATGGTCTCCTGCAGCAGCTCGTGGAACTTGTTTTGAATGCGCGCTTTCGGCTGCGACGGGCGTTTGCGGGTGTTCTCGCGCGCTCTGCCCGGCGTTACTGGCGTTCGTGCGGCAGCGGTAGGGGCTGGCTCGTCCGGACGGCGCTGGCGCTTGAGGTGGTGGCTGCGCTTCTTCTCCTCGCGCTCGCTCTTGCGCTTCGCCTTGCGGGACACGGGTCCACTCGGCGCCATCGTCGCGTGGAGCTCCTGGTCTTGCGTTGACTGGCGAGCAGCAAGCAGAGATGAATAGGTATCGAAAAAAACAAGGGAGCAATCCCGAGTTTAAACAAGTTATTGTCCCGAATATCAACAATCTTGGTGACTCACATTTTCGTACAAAAAAGAGCGATGTTAAAAATAGAGTGGAAAGGCTGCGTGATGCTGGGATGGGTTCACGCAAATGATGGATGGACCCACCACAGGATCGATGGCCGCGCCACGGAGCTGCTCGCAACATGCACGATAAACACTCGGTCGTCAAGCGCTCGCGGTCGGGACGGCGCGTAGCAGCATCAGCAGCGCGAAGGGCACGAGCAGCAGCAGCACGTGCCACAGCGAGAGCCACGCGGCGAGCGAACTCTTCTGACCTCGGCCACGCTTCTCCACCGGGCTGTACAGCTCATGCGCGTCCAGGTCGAGCTCCGGAACGGACGCCAGCGGTGCGTACGAGATCTGGTACGTCGGCGCGCTGCGCACCTTCGTCGTCGCGCCAGTTGTCTGCACCGCGTCGTAGTGCTTCAGGTACGTGAGCGCGTTCACTACGTTGCCGAGCACGAGCGTGCCGGGTGGCTGGATGCCGCGCGTGCGCACCTCCTCGGCGATCTCGCCCAGTGTGCTGCGGATCGTGGTCGCTCCCGCCATCGTCGCCGCGTGGATGATCGCCGCAGGGAGGTCGCTCGGGTAGCCCTTCTCGTGCTGCAAGCTGTTGCAGAGCCCGTCTAGGCGGCCGATCGCCATGAGGAACACGGTTGTACGGTGGTCGCAATACTCGGGCAAGTTCGGGAAACGGTCTTGTTTGCCGTGCCCGGTGCACACGAGCACCTGGTCGGCGACGTCCCGCATGGTGGCAGGGATGCCAGCGCTCATTGGCGCGGAGAGCGAGCTGGAGATGCCCGGCACGACCTCCACGTCGAAACCCGCCTCAGAATAGATCACCGCCTCTTCGCCGCCGCGGCCGAACATGAACGGGTCGCCGTTCTTGAGGCGCACGACGCGCTTGCCCTGGCGCAGCCCTTCGAGACCCCAGGCGTCGAGCTCAGCCTGCGCGAGGTCAGCGCGGCCGCAGCGCTTGCGCGCGACGCGCACCTCGCAGGTGGCGAGGGTCAGGATCTCACGCGGCACGAGGCGGTCAGCGAGCACAAGATCAGCCTCACGCAGCGCACGCAGCGCCTTGAGCGTGAGCAGCTCCGGATCGCCAGGTCCGGCGCCAACAAGCTGCATCGAGCCTCTTTGTCGGTGCGCCATCATGTGCCTTGACTTGCGTGTGAAGGCACTGGTGGCGAGCGCGTGCGCGTGGAGAAGGAAGAATGCGAGCTTGCAGCTCTCAATGCAGTGCTCGAAGGCTTGGACCAGCGGATCGGCGGACCCTCCGCGTCGGAAACGTGCGTGACGCAATCAGTGTCACCTGCCAATTGAGCCAATTCAAACGCGCCGTTTCACTGCGTCAGTCTTGCTCTGAATAGAAGGCTCTGTTGTTGCATAGTGTGGACCACATAGACTGAACTTTCGGTGATAGTGACAAATTTCAGGGAGACCTCAAGCCAACATCGAAGTGCGAACACGCACTGCTTGAGATGGCGAACACCTTGCTTGTTCTCGTTGCGGGCGACATAGTCTCGGACAAGGACGATGGCCTCCTCATTCCGCCGATGCGCGCAGGTGTTCCTTTCACCACCAGCATCGCCGCCGCCCAGCCAACCAAGTCTCAACGTGAAGCTCACCTTGACGTGGCCGACCAATCGGATCCGATTGGGACGCTATCGCAGCCAATCGCATGCGCCAGAACAGACTCATCGCAATAACGGCTGTACTTTATAGTTTAGATATAGTATACAATCTGAGATCGAGTTGATATAAAAGGTATTTGTTATCGGGGTGCAGTTTGCTACTGTAAGCCATAGAAACAACATTTATTTCTATATAATATTGAATATCACAACGGCAGTATCCAGACAGCAACTTGCTTGCCAGATCCAACCGTCGCCGCTCCAAACACTGGCCCCAGGATGGCATCGATGGCAAGATGGATGCAGCAATCTGAAGGAACACCAGCGTACTGGTGTGCTGGTGGTTTTGCGCATGCGCATTGCGCGCCACACACACTTGCGCACCACAAGCGAATCTGCCGTCCGCCGCCAGCACCCGCCCCCGTGATCACCTTCCGCGTCCAGGGACTCGCCACTAGCTGTCCGGTTGAAACAATGAGCAGCAGTAACGGGAAGCCCGCGGCGTTGGCGCCTGCAGTCGAAGAAGCCGTCAGCCACGTCGCGTACGCGCTCAGCGACCTCTCGTACCTCGTGCGGCCCGTACCGTTCGGCCGTGCGCTCGACAAGTACATCGTCTCTGCGCGGCGCAATGTGTTTGACCAGGTGGGCAAGGTGACCACCGGCAGCGCCGGCAACGAGCTGCTCGAGCAGGCGTACGCCGCGTCCAAGCGCGGGCAGTTCGTCACGGTCTTTGCGCAGTCGCCCGCCTCGTTGCTGCACATGGTGCCAACGATGTACAAGCTGAGCGCCGCGCGCCTCCCCGCGGTCGTGCACGTGGTCGCGCGCGAGCATGCAGACCTCATGGCTGTGCGGCAGACGGGCTTCGTGATCCTCAACTCGCTCAACGCGAGCGAGACGGAGGACATGGCGCTGCTCGCGCACGTCGCGTCTGTGCGCGCGAACGTGCCGTTCCTGCACGTGTACGACGGCGACATGCAGCAGAACGACCTGGAGCGCCACGTCGCGCACGCGCCGCTGCAAAAGTTCACCAACTCGCTCGTGCCGTACAAGAAGCTCGCGGCGCTCATCGGGCTCCAGAAAGCGGGCTCGGCCGCCGAGTTCCGGCAGCTCGTGCTCGCGAACTCGACGGTTGCGCCGCCCAGCAGCGCCGACAGCAGCAGCAGCAGCAGCGACGCGGACCTATACTTCCAGGTCTCCCCGGAGACCGTGCGCCGGTTCAACGCTGTGCCGACAGTGCTCGCGCAGGTGATCGCCGAAGTGTTTGCGCACAAAAAGTACCAGCTCTTCGAGTACTTTGGGCACCCGGAGGCGGAGCAGGTGGTCGTCGTCATGGGGACGGCCTCGAGCGTCGTGAAGGACGCGGTCGAGTCGCTCGTGGCCAACTGGCAGGCGAAGGTCGGCGTCGTGTCCGTGCGGCTCTTCCGCCCGTGGGCCACGGCCGCGTTCCTGAGCGTCGTGCCGGCGTCGGCCGTCAAGGTCGCGGTGCTCGACCGCATGGAGGACGCCACGAACGTCGCCGAGCCGCTCTTCCTCGACGTCCTCGGCTCGTTCCAGTCCGAGGCCTGGGGCTCCAAGCCGCAGCCCGCGGTCATCGGCGGCAAGTACGCCTTCCGCTCGAACGCGCAGGTGTTCGACGTCGTCACGGCGCGCACGCTCGTGGAGCAGCTGGCGGCGGGCGAGCTCCAGAACGGCTTCACGGTCGGCTCGTCGTCGGCCGCAGGGGCGCAGTCGGACGAGCAGCTCGCTACGAAGCAGCTCGTGAGCGGGTACGTGGCGTCGGCCGACGGTTTCGAGGCGCCGTACGTCAAGATGCTGCTGCAGCTCTTCGAACAACGCGCGGTGATCGCGAACCTCGTGCGCTCCACGACGGTCTGGAAGGACGCAGACGCCGCGGCCGCGAGCGAGCACGTGGCGCTCGAGAGCGGCGAGTTCGGCTTTGGCGTGCACCTCGGCATCCTCGCCAAGCGCCGGCAGCTCAAGGACAAGGTCGCGGCGCTGCTCGCGGACGCGGCGGCCACGACCGCGCTCTCGCAGCGGCTCGTCGCGTGCCTGCGTGCGTGGCTCGCGACGCCGCCTAAAGACGACGAGCTCGCGCGGGAGATCGCAGTGCTGCTTGCGAACGAGCAGCCGAAGCGCGGGCTGCTGGGCGAGATCTACGCGCTCAAGCGGTATCTGGCGCCGCTGAGCCAGTGGATCATCGGCAGCGAGGAGTTCTCGCGCGACGTCGGCGCGTCCGGCGTGCACCAGGTGCTCGCGAGCGGCGAGAACGTGAACCTGCTCATCCTCGACACGGAGCCGCTGCACGCGGTGTCGCGCACGCACCGCAAGCGCGACCTCGGGCTCTACGCGATGCAGTACGGCAACGCGTACGTGGCGTCCGTGGCGCTCTACGACTCGTACTCGCAGGTGCTGCGCGCGCTGAACGAGGCCGACGCGTTCGACGGGCCGTCGATCGTCCTCGCGTACGCGCCACGGTGCGACAACATGGAGAAGGACACGCAGGAGGCCGTGGGCTCGGGCTACTGGCCGCTCTACCGTTACAACCCGCGGCTCGAAGGCATGGCCGGCGAGAAGGCGTTCGCGCTCGAGTCCCCGAGCATCAAGAAGGACCTGCTCGCGTTCCTGCAGCGCTCGAACCAGCTGAGCCTGTTCGCCCAGCAGGCGCTGAGCGCACCGCGCGCCGCCGCCGCCGCGGACGCCTCGCTCACGGACAAGTACGCGCAGCTCGGGCAGGCGTCGCTGGAGGCGAGCTTCCAGGCGCTGCTGAGCGGCTTTGGCGGCACCGCCGCGCAGGACGAGCCGTGGCAGGTGGACACGAAGCTCTGGGTGCTCGTGGGCTCGGACAACGGGCACGCGGACGAGTTCGCGGCCAAGTTTGTGGACGAGGCGACGCGGTTCGGGCTCCGGAATGTCGAGAAGGCCGACATGAACGAGATGACGATGGACGCGCTGAGCGAGGAGGCGACGGACGCCAACACGTTCGTGCTCTTTGTGGTCTCGACCGCGGGCCAGGGCGAGTTCCCGTCGAACGCGAAGGAGTTCTGGCAGGAGCTCGCGGGCGTCGCGACGACGCTGCCGCTACAGTACGCGGTCTTTGGGCTCGGCGACAGCCTCTACTGGCCGCGCGAGGACGAGAAGCATTACTTCTGCAAGGCGCCGACAGACCTGGACGCCAAGCTGAGCGAGCTCGGCGCGACGCGGCTGCTGCCGCTCGCCAAGGCGGACGACCAGGACGAGGACGGGCCAACGACGCAGTTCGACGCGTGGAAGCCGCTCTTCTGGGAGGCGATCGGCGTGCCGGCGCACGTCGTGAGCGCAGACGCTGGCGCTGGCAAGCCGAAGGCGCGCACGAACGAGGAGATCAAGCGCGAGAGCAACTACCTGCGCGGCACGCTCGCTGTCGGACTCGAAGACCGCACGACGAAGGCGCTGCACGCGGACGACACGCAGCTGACCAAGTTCCACGGCATCTACCAGCAGGACGACCGCGACCTGCGCGAGCAGATGCGGCTCGAGAAGCAGGAGAAGGCGTTCTCGTTCATGATCCGCGTGCGCGTGCCCGGCGGCGTCTCGACGGCCGCACAGTACCTCATGATCGACGAGCTCGCGGACTCGCACGCGAACGGCAACATCAAGCTCACGACGCGGCAGGCGTACCAGCTCCAGGGCATTCTCAAGTGGGACCTCAAGGGCGTCGTGCAGGGCCTGAACCGCGCGCTCATGGACTCGCTCGCGGCCTGCGGCGACGTGAACCGGAACGTCATGTCGACGATCAACCCGGCGTGCTCGGTCGCGACCCACGAACGGATCCTCGCGGTCGCGCGCGAGCTGTCGGCGCACCTCACGCCGCGCACGAGCGCGTACCATGAGATCTGGCTCGACAAGCAGCTCGTGGCCGGCGGCGAGGCGAAGGACTTTGAGCCGCTCTACGGCGAGACGTATCTGCCGCGCAAGTTCAAGATCGCGCTCGCGATCCCGCCGTCGAACGACGTCGACATCTTTGCCAACTGCCTCGGCTTCATCGCGATCCTCGAGGACGACGCGCTCGTGGGCTTTAACGTCACGGTCGGCGGCGGCATGGGCATGACGCACAACAACAAGAAGACGTTCCCGCGCGTGGCCGACGTGATGGCGTTCGTGACGCCCGAGCAGGTCACGGACGTGGCCGAGAAGATCATGGTGCTCCAGCGCGACCTGGGCGACCGCGTGAACCGCAAGCACGCGCGCTTCAAGTACACGGTCGAGGACCACGGGCTCGCGGCGATCCGCGCCGAGGTCGAGTCCCGGCTCGGTTACGCGCTGCAGCCGCCGCGCGCGTTCCACTTTGACTCGAACGGTGACCGCTTCGGCTGGCACAAGCTCTCCAACGGCACGTTCGCGTACACGATGTTCGTCGAGGGCGGGCGCATCAAGGACTGGCCGGACGTGAAGCTCCGCTCGGGGCTGCGCGAGCTCGCGCGGGGCTTCCCGAACGTCGAGTTCCAGCTCACGGGTAACCAGAACCTGAGCCTCGGCAACATTGCGAGCGATCAGGTCGGGCCCGCGAAGGCGCTGCTCCAGCGCTTCAACTTTGGCAACGAGAGCTACTCGGCCATGCGTCTCAACTCGATCGCGTGCGCCGCGCTGCCGTTCTGCGGGCTCGCGTTCGCCGAGGCCGAGCGGTACCTCCCAGAGCTGATCACCAAGATCGAGACGCTGCTAGACGCGCACGGCCTGCGTGACGACGCGATCGTGATCCGCATGACGGGCTGCCCGAACGGCTGCGGCCGGCCGTACCTGGGCGAGATCGGCTTTGTCGGCCGCTCGCCGGGCATCTACAACCTCTACCTCGGCGCCGGCTTTGCGGGCGACCGCCTCAACAAGCTCTACAAGGAGGGCGTGGACGAGGAGCAGATCCTCGCCGAGCTCGCGCCGATCATCAAGGACTACGCCGAGAACCGCCGCGACGGCGAAAAGTTCGGCGACTTTGTCATCCGCCACGAGTACGTGAAGGAGTGTTTGTCTGCGCCGGGCGTCGCGGACCGAGCACCTGGCGCCACGTTCCACGATTAGTGTGAGACAGAGAGCAAAGGCGAACACTGTGTAGTTACAAACGGAGGAGGGCCCCTCACGTGTTGCATCCGCTGCAACAGCGAATCCAAACCACGAGCGGTTCTCCCCCCATTTTCGATCTTGAAGCGTCGTCACTCGCCTCTTCGCAATCAATATGGAGCGCACCACGTACGGCAGCAAGCACGAGGGGCTGCGCATGAGCTCGCCGCCCGCGCGCACTTGCGACGCGTCGTCGCCGCGCCGCCGCCTGCTGCCGCCCGCAGAGCTGCCGCTGCTGTTCGCGCGGCCCGCGAGTGTGCATTTCGGCGGGTTCGCGCTCCGGCAGCGCTACGAGCAGCGCGTGCTCGTGACCAACAACAACACCAAGCCTGTGCGCTTGCGCTTCGTGCTGCCGTCCAAGGGCTTCGCGCACGTGACGTTCGCTCGCGAGCGGCGCCCGCTCCTGCCCGCGGGACTCAGCGAGGAGCTCGTGGTCGCGTTCACCCCCATCGCGTTCCAGTACCACTACGACTGCATCCAGGTGCGCGCCGAAGAGGTGGCGTACGCGTCCAACACGGACACGGTCCTGCTCGGCAGCTGCGTCGTGCCTATCCACGCCTACCCGGTGCTCAACGACGTGCGCTTCCCGACGCGCATGGACTTTGGGGCGGTGCCGCGCGGCGGCGTCGGCCGGCGCCACTTCGACCTCACGTGCTCCGTGCCCATCGAGTTCGAGTACGAGCTCGAGCTCGCCAAGGCGCACCCGTCGTTCACCGTGTTCCCGCTCAAGGGCATGATCCCGGCCCACGGCGCGGCGCGGATCGAGTTCGAGTTCCGCCCGCTCGTCTTCGCGACCGCGAGCGCTGAGGTCGTGCTCCACGTCTCGCAGTTCGGCTTCTCACCGATGACGTGCGCGCTCGTGGGCTCATCTTCCCCGGGTGACGCGCTGTCCACCGCCCCAGTCTCTGCTGTAGTAAGCGAGGCGGAGGAGAGCGCGTCGCCCTCAATACATGCCACGCACGAACGAGCAAAGACGCCAGCGCAGTCGCCAACAAAGGCGTCACAGGCGCCGCGCGAAGGCAGGCGACAGACGCAGAGCCCGAGTGGCCACAACCGCAGCAGCGCCACGCCCGACATGATGGAGCAGGCCGGCGGCCTGGAGATCCCAGCGGACCTCTCAAGCATGGCGAGCGTGAACTTCGTCCTTACGCAGCAGCCGGGCAAACTCAAGCCCAAGGACCTCAAGAAAGCGGTGGAAGCGAGTCGAGCGCTGCGCAAGCGGCAGAAGGACGAGCAGGCGAAGTTTCGCGCCCCTAGTGGCGCGGACGAGGACCCGACGGCGCCAGATTCGTCCAACCAGCTCGAGCGCTTAGCGCTGACGTTCCCGGTGCTCGTGCGCGAAGAGGAGAACTTCCTGCAGCGCGCGGACGTCAGCCGCCAGATCAAGGAGCTGTTCTTCACGCAGGAGGTTAGCGACGCCGAGCGGCTCGAGCGCGAACTCGAATACCAGAGCCACCGGGTCCGCCTCGGGGATGAGCTGCTCAGTGCCCCAGAGCTCGAGTTCCTGCAGCAAATGCGCGCTCTCAACGCACTCGCGCATGCGCGGCGGCAGCGCGAGACGCAGCGCAATTGCTTCTCGGCCGAAGAGTTCAGCGCGCAGTCGCAGCCGACGCGCGAGACGCCCGAGCCGCCACGCGGAGCGCTGCCGGCGCACTTTGTGTCTGCTTACGCGCCGGACTTCAAGGCATACAAGAACGACCTGTGGGCGCGACGCCAGCGCGTGGTGCAGCGGTTCGTCCGTGCCGTCTCGACCTGCATCGTGCGCTTGCGTGCCCAGCAGCGCCTTGAGAGGGTCAAGCGCTGGCTCGGGAGCTCTCGCACGAGAGCGCAAGTGCGCGAGCGGGTGGCGCTCGACTGGCAGCGCCAAAGCCTCGGCGGTGGCGGGGGCTCCGTGTCGAACACAGCTACGAGCTCTTTGGTGCAGACGCGCGACGCACGCGCTGCCCAGAGCCTCTTCTTCGAAAGCTTCCCGCTCGTGGAGGAGAAGACGCACACGCCTCGCGAGTTCATCGCGCAGCCTGCGGACTGGAGCCTCAAGTTTGACGCGCTCGCCTTCCTTCCGTTGCGCGAGCAGAACGAGGCGCAGCTGAGCGGCCACGAGCCGCTGGAGCTCCCACCGCTCCCCACGTACGTCCCATTGGAAAGCGGGCGGGCGCTGCGCGTCGGCGCTGCGGACGAGTGCGGGGGACCGCGCCACCTGCTTGAGGAGCAGGACGCTGCGGCTTTGGTCCCGCCCCGACGGGACACGACGGCGCCCTCGCTACTGCAGCAGACTGCGCCGGACGTCTTCCTGCGCCCGAGCGCGAGCGTCCGCCCTCTCGTGCGCATCCAGAACCCTCGGGAGACAGATCCGAGCTTTGTGCTGCGTCCGCAGCGGGTTTTCCGCACGCCGCCCACGACCTTTGGGGCGGTTCAGGAGCAGAGTGTTGGTCTCCGCAGTCTCACTGCGCTCAAAGGCTCGGCACTCGAGTTGCAGAGCGTGTACTTGCCGCCCACTGAGCGGCCACGTGCGCAGCCGTTGCTGTGGCCGCTGACACCTCCGATGGAGGGGGAAACGGGGCCCGTGTATGAGAACCAGGAGCTGTTCCGAGATGTCTGGTTCATCTCGCAGCGTCCGAGTAGCGGCATCCCATCGCTGGCAACGGGTGCAGACGAAGTCCCGTGCCTTTCAGACAGCGAGAGTGATGGCGACGACAGCGAAGGCCAGCGGCACAAGTGTCCGACGTGGGAAGACGCCGTGCAGCTCTTTGAGAGCGACGCGGACAACCGATCAGAGCCTCTGAAGGCGGAGGCTCTCGGGTGCCTCGAAGCGGGCGAGCTGCTCGGCCGCGCCAACGGCGTGTACAGCTTCGAGCGGTACCGCCAACTCATCCGCCTCGAGCGCGCCTACAACGACAAGCGCGAGGCGCTGCTGCAGCTGCTGCCGAGTGTGCGTGTGTTTGTGTGGATGCGGTGTGATGCAGTGTTTGCTGAGGTTTAACTGACCGCGCTTTGCTTCGTGTGCATGGGGACAGCGGCTGCGGGAGGTGGCCAAAGGGATCTCCCACCCGGACTACGAGCTGGTCGTCGAGGGCCACGGGTCCGAGCGCCCGCTGCACGGGCAGCAGCGTGCAGCTTGAGAGTTTAGCGTCGGCGGCGGCTCGACGCGCGACACTCTTGACCGCTGGCGGCCGCAAGCGCCCGAAAGCGAAGTGCTGATTGATTCGATGGCTGGCATTCAATTTTTGCTGGTGACGACCCACCCGGCAACTTCAACTTACACCTGGCTCGCGAAGCCACACACGCCTCTCCAGCTGTGTCGGTCGTAATCAGTGGCATTTCCACTGTCGGAAAAAGTGGCGGCGACGAGCTGCGATTCGGCAACGCGCTCGACGGCGATGGCTCTGCGAGCGCCCCCACCATTATGCACTACGAGCAGCTCTCATTCCTCAACTTGCGCGCTCCGCAAAAGCACCAGCTAGCCGTCTTCATTCAAGCCGCAGCCATGGCCGAGACCGAGAAGCAGAAGATGATCAAGGGCGAGCTCTACGTCTCCGCCGACCCGCAGCTTGTGAAAGAGCGCCTGCATACCCGCGAGCTCGTTGCCACGTTCAACGCGCAGGCGCCGGGCAGCGCGGACGCGATGGCCACGCTCGGCGAGCTCATGGGCTCGCTCGGCAAGGGCGTGTACATCGAGCCACTCTTCCGCTGCGACTACGGCTACAACATCTTCCTCGCCGACAGCGTCTACATGAACTTCAACTGCGTGCTGCTGGACGTGTGCGAGATCCGCATCGGCGCGCGCACGATGCTGGCGCCGAACGTGCAGCTGTACACGGCGACGCACCCGCTGGACCCCGTGGTGCGCAGCAGCGGTGTGGAACTCGGCAAGCCGATCACGATCGGCGAGGACGTGTGGATCGGTGGCGGCGCGATCGTGCTCCCGGGCGTCACGATCGGCGACTGCGCGGTCATCGGCGCCGGCGCGGTGGTGACAAAGGACGTGCCGCCGCGGTGCGTCGTGGCGGGCAACCCAGCGCGCATCATCAGGCACATCGAGTGAGTCCCTCTATTGCGGGTGGCGAGGCAGCGCTTGGCGACATACGAAATGATGCATCGAATCAGCACTGTGTGTTGTGTGTTTCGATCGGGTCGTGTTAGCCAGAGATCAATTTCGAGATGTTGC
>SMMQ01002276.1:3316-34669 GCA_008271595.1 [Pythium] brassicae (nom. inval.) | reverse complement strand
CGCCCCCCCCCCCCTTCTCAAGACCCCCACACACTCGACCACCATGGCGAACCGCATCGACCGCATCCGCTCGCACGTGCAGCAGGGTGCGCCCGGCGCTGCCCCCTCGATCGACGAGGACGTGGTGATCGTCTCGGCGCTGCGCACGCCCATCACGAAGGCCAAGCGCGGCGGCTTCAAGGACACGACGCCGGACGTGCTGCTCGGCCACGTGCTCCAGGCGGTGCTCAAGCAGTCCAAGGTGGACCCGAAGCTCGTAGGCGACATCGTCGTCGGCAACGTGCTGCAGCCGGGCGCCGGCGCGGCCATGGCGCGCATCGCGCAGCTCGCCGCGGGCATCCCGTACAACGTGCCGCTGCACGTGGTGAACCGCCAGTGCAGCTCGGGGCTGCAGGCGGTGGCGGACGTCGTGGCCGCGATCAAGGCCGGCAACTATGACGTGGGCATCGCCGCCGGCGTCGAGTGCATGACGCTCGGGGCCATCGGGCAGGACGCGCCGACAGTCAACTGGGAGCGCGTCGGCGCCGTGCAGGACGCGATGGACTGCACGATCCCGATGGGCATCACGAGCGAGAACGTGGCCGAGCGCTTCGGCGTCACGCGCGCGCAGCAGGACGCATTCGCGGCGTCGTCGCACGCGAAGGCGGTGGCGGCGCAGCAGAACGGCTGGTTCAAGGACGAGATCACGCCCGTGTCGACGGTGCTCAAGGACAAGGACGGGAACGAGAAGGCGGTCGTGATCGCGCAGGACGACGGCGTGCGCGCCGGCACGACGGCCGAGAGCCTCGGCAAGCTCCGCGCGGTGTTCAAGAAGGACGGCTCGACCACGGCCGGCAACTCGAGCCAGGTGAGCGACGGCGCCGGCGCCGTGCTGCTCATGCGGCGTTCGGTGGCTAAGCAGCTCGGTCTCCCGATCCTTGGCCGCTTCGTGTCGTACGCGGTCGCGGGCGTGCCGCCGTCGGTCATGGGCATCGGCCCGGCGGTCGCCATCCCGGAGGCGCTGCGCAAGGCGAACCTCTCGATCGACCAGATCGACGTATTTGAGCTCAACGAGGCGTTCGCGAGCCAGGCCGTGTACTGCGCACAGAAGCTCAACATCCCGATCGCCAAGGTGAACCCCAAGGGCGGCGCGATCGCGCTCGGCCACCCGCTCGGCTGCACGGGCGCGCGTCAGACGGCGACGCTGCTGCACCAGCTCAAGCGCACGAACCAGCGCTACGGCGTCATCTCGATGTGCATCGGCACGGGCATGGGCGCGGCCGCGGTCTTTGAGCGCGAGCTGTAGAGCAGCTGTGAGCTCGCGGATTCCCAATAGCCAAGTGGTCGGCGGACGTGTGCGGACTTGTATTTGCCTCCACACAACCACCCTCTTTGAACAAATCGACGATTTCCAGGTGTGGGTTGTCTTTATCGACGATTTTCAGGTGTGAGACCTACAACAAGAACTGGACCTGGCTCGCGTCCTCTCGCGTGAGCCGGAGGATCTTCTTCTCCTTGAGCTCCGTGGCGCTCGCGGCCGCGATCGACGGCTCTTTGAGCGTCAGGAACTGGAAGCGGCACGTCTGGATGACCTGCTTGAGGTCGGCGCTGGCGCCGCCGCTCGACGACGGCGCGCTCGCCGCCGCGCTCTTGAGGACGTCTAGCCGGTGCTCCTTGAGACACGACTGCTGCATCTTGAGCATGCCGCCAAAGAGCCCAGCGTTGCCGCTGTTCCACCACCGCACGCTGCCTTCGCGCGCCGCGTACGAGACGAGGATCTGCCCGTCGGCGCGGAAGCTGACAGCCGAGACCGCGGACGCGTGGCCGTCGAGCACGCGCCACTTGGTCGCGGTGCGCAGGTCGTAGATCAGGATCACGGCCTCCATCGTCCCGATCGCGAGCCGCTGCGTGTCTTTGTGGAAGTCGATCATCGGGAACCGCCGGACGAGGCTGTGGAGGCACCGCGTGCTGAGCTCGAGGCACCGCTTGCGGCGTTCGAGCTTGGTCGGGTCGAGGCAGCCCATGATCGTGTCGACGACCGCCGGGAGGTGCCGGAACATGAGCAGGTAGTGCGTGTTGATCAGCTCGGTGAGGTACAGCAGCACGCACTCGCGGAACGCGTGCGGGCGCTCGCTGTTGTTCATCTCCTGCTGGAGCAGCGCGAGCACGAATGCCGACTCGCACGCCCCGAGCTCGACGAGGAGGCTCAGCGACGCGTTGCTGCCGCCGTTCGCGAGCACGCGCGCGTTGCTGCCGAACACCGGGCTCGCGCTCCCGTCGGGGCTGCGCTGCTTCTCGCGCATGTCGATCAGGAGCAGCTGCACGATGAGCGACGAGAGGTCGACGAGGTGCGGCCGGAAGAGCATGAGCCCTTTTGTCAGCAGCTCCGCCGCGACCGCGCCGACGTGCGGCACCGGGGCTTTCAGCAAGTACACGAGGATGTCGCACACCTCGCGGGCGCCGGCCGGGGAGATCTCCCCCGGGTAGCACGTCCCGATCATGCTCAGCAGGACCACGAGCGAGCCGAGCCGCGCGACCGCGAGCGAGAAGTCGACTGCTGGCGCCGGCGCCGAGCCGTTCAGCTTACTGCCGGTCTCGCCCTCGAGCCGGACGATCTCGAAGTGGAGCTTAGCCGAGTACTCGGCGGTCAGCGCGCTGCGCGAGCCCGCTGGCAAGCGCTTGATCACGCCGTTGAGCAGCGCGCGCGCCGCGAGCTGCGTGTAGTCGCACTCGTTGAAGCCAAAGGTGGCGAGGTACTCGAGCGCGGGCTCGCGGAAGCTCGGGACGTAGTCCGGCAACACGACCGAGTGCTGCGTAATCAGCTGGCTCCAGAGTACGTGGAACTCCTCCTTGTTCTTCGGCGACGACGGCAGCGCGGGCGTCAGCGGCGTCGTCGTCCCCCGGTCCGCGGCGCCGCCGCCTGTCGCTTTCGAGTACTTGTGCTCCATGAGGTTCATGCACAGCGACACGATGCCGAGCGCGAGGTTGGCCGACAACGCCGACGAGTGCTGCCAGTTGCGGGCGAACACGCTCTTCTCGAGCGGCGCGCGCGTCCCGGACGGCGAGAGCAGGCGGGGCGCCGACTGCGCTTTCCCTGGTCCCTTCCATGGCACGGGGATCGTCAAGGCCCCGGACCTCCCGTCGATCAGTGCACACGAGTACGGCAGCTCTGGGGCGTCGATGCCCAGTAGCTCCCGACACGCTCGGTCGATCTCTGGCGACGCGCCCCACGACAACAGGAACGACAGTAGCAGGAGCTCGATCGAACCGATCGCGTACGGAGACACGGCGCTCGGCGGCGCCATAGCGCTGGAAAGGCCGTAGAAGTACGCCTTCCAGCTGCTCTTGATGTGCTCGGCGCTCCGGATCACCGCAAACTTGAGCAGATGCACCGATGCGCCTCCGAGCCACACCTCGGTACTCCCCACAAGCCCGGTGGGATTGGCCGTCGCGCTGTCGTCGGCCCCTGCCGCGCCGCTGTCGTCCAGCAACGCGGCGGGGATGGACCGCTCCAGGATGCCCGTGTCGGTGTTCCACACGTACACCATGCGGTCTTCGCACTCGACGAAGAGCAATCCCCGCTCGAGATGCCACCCGAGGTCGCAGACAACGTCGTTGTGCTCGCTCAGCTCGAGGATGCACTCCCACTCGACCAAGCACCGTCCCTTGAACGACGACGGGGGTTGCACACCGTGCGCGTTCGGGTGGAATCCGTAGATCGGGGCGAAGAGCGTGACTTTCCGGTCCACCCCGACGGTCGCGACGAGCCGATCCGGAGCCACGCTCGCCAAGCTCCCGCCTCCGTCGCGCAAGGGGGAGATCGCGATCTCCTGGATCGCTCCGCGGTGCTTGCGGAACTTCTGCAGCACGATCGCCTCGCACACAAACGTGGACTCGACAGGCCGTAGCGCGAGTTCGACCACGCGCAGCACGCCGTCGTCGCCGCCGGTGAACACCATGAAGTACACTGCAGGCGACGAGCCGAGCGTGGCTCCAGGTGGGACGTTCGGATTACACGGCGCTGACTGCGCAGCCGAACCCGCGCTGGACGACGGATTCGAGCTCGCGGCGGCGCTCATCTGTCGGCTCGACCAGCTCCGACGCTGCGTTGGCGCCGCAAAGCGCGAGCGGTAGAACGGGTTCTTGTCCGTGGCCAGCACCGACTCCTCTGCCGGGACTCCTCGCTTCCACGTCTTCGCCTTCCTCGCAGACATGTAGATCCCGCCGCTCGCTGCGCTGCTCGCGCTCGGTTCGGTTTGTCCCGCAGTCGTACTCGCTCGTATGAGCGGAGACGGCGGCAGGGGGGGCGACTCGGTGGCCGCGGCTGCGCTCGGTGCCACCCACGTGCAGTGGGCGATCGCTGTCACGCCTCCAGCATGACAGTCCAAGTACACGGACGCGCTGCCTCTCGCAGCCCGCTTTCGCCCGAGCAGCTCGACTTCGACACTGCCGTCCGAGTAGCCTTTCGCCAGCACCGGCACGTCCATCAGGTACTGCGACGACACGTCCCCCGGGGCCGAGCCGCTGAACGTCGTGGATGCTCGGCGCGGCTGGTCCTGTGGGGGTGAAGCCGCGCGAGCGATCGCGGCGCCAATCGCAGACGACAGCGCTGTCGGCACGGGGCTCTCGGCGCCGCTGCCGCCTCTCGCCTTTGCGTCAAGCGAGTGGGATTGGACGAGGCCGGTTGGCCGTTGGCTTTGGCTTCGGCTCGTCCGCCGACGCCGCTTTCCGCGTCGCTGAGCGTCGCCGAGACAGTGGGTGGACCCGGAGCCTTCGCGGCCCAGCAGCAAGTGCGATATGCGGACTCTCCGGTGCTCGCCATCCTTGGCCCCTTCCGGTCGCCCAAGCGCATCGTCACGTGCCGACTGAAGGCTTTCAAAGCCGTCGCTGAACGAGTGAAATTGCACGTGATCGTACAAGTGAACGGGGAGCGCGTGCGGCTTGGCCATCCGCGGCGGAGAGACGCACTTGGTCGGAGGCACGTCCCAGAACCCGACACTGCCGCGCTTGCACACGTGGATCAGTCGGGTCTGCGCCAACGACGGCGACAGCGGAGACGACGGGATGAAGACGCTGCCAGCCGACTGCACGCACGCTGTGAACCCAGCTGGTGGAGTGGTCGGGTCTCCATCAGCGACCGACAGCAACTGCCGCGCGACACTGCGCTTGGACTCATCCGCCCTGCAGCACTCGCACTGGTGCATGTACGCAATGTGCTGCGCCTTGTCGATCGACGCGAGGCTCTTGAAGTTGCTGCGCGGCACAAACTGGTCCTGGTCTTTCGTGAAGATGAAGAGCTTCCCGGTTGCGCCCGCAGCGCTCCCGCACGACGCGAAGCGGAAGACGTGTCCCGTGTTGGTCCAGAGCACCACGAGGTTGTCGTTCACAAACTCACCATGCTCCCAGCACACGGGCTCAACCAACAGAGGCTGCCTCGTCGATTCGCTGCTGTCTTTCTTGCCGTGGCCCAGCAGCGTCGCTGGCGCGATGCTGCAGCTTCCAGCAAAGACTCTCGGCTTCCCTTTGCCAATCGGTCTGTGTCGAGGCGACGAGCCGGCGGCGCCACTGGCGAGCCCGTCGATCTTGCAGAGCCACTTGCGCTTGAGCACCACCCACTTGGTCTTCCAGATGAAGAGAAGGAGCGACGCGTCGGGCGAGAGGCGCACAGCGAGCGGGAAGTAGCTGCTCTTGATCGACCGCATGAGCGCGGTCTGCGGGTTCATGTGGTCGCCGTCCTTGAGCGACGTGCTTTGCGAGCACGTGATGTCGTCCGCGTCGTCCGCCCACGACACGAGCCAGCAGCTTTCCTGGACCCACTGGAAGCCGCCGGCAGAGACGCTCGCCGGCGTCGAGACAGTCCGTGGCTTGGACCACAAGAAGCACTTGACGAGCCCTTCCGCACCCAGGGAAACGACGAGCGCGTCCCAAACGTGGACAACCGCTCCTGCAGGGAACGACTTGGTGGTAGTGACCAAGGTCGCCGCAGACGAGCCAGATCCGCTCACCGACGCCGACGAGCTGCTCGCATGCACAAAGGAGCCAGCAGTTGCTGCTGCGTTGTCGCTGGTCGGGCCGCTGAGCCCGACCCGCGCATTGCTGGCGGTTGCCCCCAGTGGGTTCCTCGCCGCGCCACTGGCCCCCCAGACGCCCTTGAACGCTGGCATCCGGAGCTCCGCGACCGCTATGCTCCGTCGGATCTGCTCCTGCGCCGTGTCCATGCAGTAGAGCAAGTGCATCTTCCAGGCGTCGAGCACCATCATCCGCGTCGCCTCTGAGAACACCATCGCGTACCGCTGGTTGCAGAACATCTCGAGGCCCTGGACCGGCGCGAGCTGCCGCGCGAGCGTCGCGCTCGCGCTCGAGCACGCGCCGTTCGGCAGCTGCCAGCGGGCCACGCTGCCGTCGCGCGTGATCGAGACCACGATGCTTTGGCCCCACTCGTCGGTGCCGCTCACGATCCCCTGCACCGGCTGCGCGGTCCCGCGCCGCGTGTCGCAGCGCGCGCTCTCGCCAGCAAACACGAGCAGGTTGACCTGCACAACCGCGTCCTGCTCGAACAGCCAGTAGAGCACGACGCCGTCGACGGTGCCGGCGAACACGCAGACCTGGAAGCGCGTCTCCTCCGCGTCGTCGTCGTCGTCGTCGACGATCTGAATCTGCAGCCCAGCAAAGTCGGCAGTGGCGCCGCTGCCGCCGCCGTTGCCGCTGCTGCTGCTCTTTTGCTGTCGGAACGACGCGTCGGCGCTCTTCGTGTTGTCGTTGTTGGTGCTGTTGCGGCGCACGAAGCTCGCGTGCGTGTTGGAGTTCTGGCTCGGCTGGGACACTGGCAGGTGCAGCACGTGCACGCACGAGACGGCGACGCGCGGGCACTCGCCCCAGAGCACAAGCGGCACCACTACTTCCTGCTCGTCGGCTGCCGCTGCCAACGCCGACTGGGCGGCGGCGGCGTCCCAGTCCCCAAAAGCCGGCGGCTGCTGCTGCTGCTGCTGTTGCTGGTGGTGAAGTGCCTGCGACTGCGACTGCGACTGCTGGGCGCTGGGCATCGCGCCGACCGACGACGGCTTCCGGAGGAGCGCGGGCGCGTACCCGCTCGTCGCCGTCCAGCTCATGGCCGTCAGTCAGCTGTGATCTTGCGTTCTTGTGCGTTTGGGATTGAATCGGTTAGAGAGCATTTACAGCGCGAGACCCTTTAATATAATCAAAACTGTGCGGTATTTTGGGAAGCTTTCCGACACAAAGCAGGGTATTTGTATGTATGATGAGGAATGTGTGGAGCCATTCGAATAGTGCGATTCAAACTACCACGAACAAGTCGAATCATCAAAGTTGAAGTTCGCTTCAACTTGCAGTCAACAAGGTGTCCGTCCTTCTCGAGCGAGCAAGGCCATTCATTCTCTTGCCGCCACGACCCCCGAGGTCGCTTGTGCGCGAACGTGCGCGAGCAGAGCTCTGGCTTGCTCTTGAGCCTTAACGCCATCCCCCGTGTATATTTACAGCCTGGTTCATGCACGTCGTTTACGAAACTGCTCGCCTGTTGCTTGCGCACCTGCGCAGTAATAGTCCCTCACGCGCACACCGGAGCGTAGCGTAGCATACGTGGCGCCAACAACGTGGAGGCAGGCAGCGCAGCGAGATGGCGGCGGCGGCGTCGCAGCAGTTTGTCCGGCTCGAGACCGAGGGCCTCGCGTCCACCACGGGCGTCGTGCCGAGCGCCCGGTCGCCCCCGCCCCGCCCGCCGCCCGGCCTGCTCGCGCGCGCGCTCGGGTGGAACCGCGTGCGCAGCGCGCCCGGCCAGGAGCTCGCGGGCGCGGACCAGGCGGCCGCCGCCGCCGCCGCGTCTTCGTCGTCCGCGATCAAGAGCCGCGTGCTCTTTGTCAACGACGTGCAGCGCACGCACGAGTACGCGCGTTACGTCGCGGACAAGTACGGCGCGCTGCCGTACTGCGCAAACGCGGTGCGGTCGTCCAAGTACTCGGCGCTCAACTTCCTGCCCAAGTCGCTCTTTGAGCAGTTCCGGCGCATCGCCAACTTTTACTTTCTCGTCATCTCGCTCCTGCAGCTCTGCACGGACCTGTCGCCCACGAACGAGTACTCGACCGTCGGGCCGCTCGCGATCGTGCTCGTCGCGACGATGGTGAAGGAGGGCTGGGAGGACCGGCGGCGGCACCAGCAAGACAACTGCGTCAACCACGAGCGGGTCGAGGTGCTCGGCGCCACGGCGGCCGAGAGCGCGGACCAGTCGAGCGGCAAGGTGATGCAGCAGCCGGCGGCGCTCCAGGACAGCGGCACCGCGTCGCGCAGTGTGTCGTTCCAGCCCGTGTTCTGGAAGAGCGTGCGCGTTGGGCACATCGTGAAGGTGTACGACAGGGCGCAGGTCCCGGCGGACATCGTGCTGCTCTTCTCGAGCCACGACGACAGCGAGGCCATGTGCGAGACGTCGAGTCTCGACGGCGAGTCGAACCTCAAGGTGCGCCACTGCGTCAAGTGGAACCGCGTCGCGCCGGAGAACGGCGTGAGCTTCGGCACGAGCCTGCACGCGGAGATCCGGTGCGAGCTCCCGAACAAGCGCCTCTACAGCTTCGACGGCGTCCTGCGGATAGCGTACGCGAGCGAGCAGGCCAAGCGCGAGGCGCTCGAGCGCCAGGCGCGGTTGCGGCCGTCAGGGGCGACAGCGGCGGCGGCGGCGTCGCCCTCCTCCTCCAAGCCGCCGCTCAGCGCTACGCTCCCCGACGTCGACGAGCTGCCGATCAGCATTGAGAACGTCATGCTGCGCGGTATGAAGCTGTGCAACACCAAGTGGGTCGTCGGCGTCGTCGTCGGCGCGGGCAACGACACCAAGCTCATGCAAAACATGAAGGCGATCCCGTCCAAGTTCAGCCGGCTCGACCACACAGCGAACCGGTGCATCCTGCTCATCTTCGCCGTACTCTTCGCGCTGTGCGGCATCAGCGCGGTCCAGGCGTCGCTCTTCGCGCACACAGTGCACGCGCGCCAGGGGTTCGGCGCCGCGCCTCAAGAGGCCAAAGCGGTCGGCGTCGGCGCGTTCTTCGAGGCCTGGATCACGTACCTGATCCTGTACAACAACATGGTCCCGATTTCGCTCTACATCAGCCTCGAGGTCGTCAAGTGGTACCAGGCGCGGCGCATCGAGAACGACCCCAAGTTCCGGTGCGCCGACAATGGCCACGGCGTCACGGCGCGGACGTCGAACGTGAACGAGGACCTCGGGCAGATCAAGTACGTTTTCACGGACAAGACCGGGACGCTGACGAAGAACCAGATGCTGTTCAAGGTCTGCAGCATCGGCGGCGTCATCTACGACGGGGCCGGCATGAACCTGCGCCGGCTCGCGAAAGCCACTGGCAGCGGGCTCGTGGCCGCCACCACCGAGTCCGCGTCGCGGTTCCCGATGGGCGGACCGCCGTCCAGCGCGAGCTCCGGCGCGAAGCACCCGTCGTCGGGTCGCGAAGGCGGCTCGGAAGGCCGGCGGATCGTGAAGCAAGCGTCGTTGTCCGAGAAGGACGTCCGGCCGTACTACCACCTCTTGAGCATGGTCGAGCACCCGACGCGGTACATGGGGAAGGAGCAGCACTCGCTCGAGCTGGCGCGGCCGTTCTTCCGCTGCCTGCTGCTCTGCCACTCGGCGTCTGTGGCGATCGAAGAGAACGCCCGAGCAGCAGCGGCAGCAGCAGGCCGAGCCGACGACCAGTCCTCGAGCTCGGCCAAGACCGGCTCGGACGGCCAACCGCTGCGGCACATTGGCGGCGCTACCTCGCTCAATGGCTCGCTCGAGGCTGCCGACGCGTTCCCGTGGACCGGTGCGCTGCCGACGCGGTTCGAACGCAAGTACTTTGGGTCGTCTCCGGACGAAGTCGCGCTGCTGAACGCTGCGATGGAGTTCAACTGCGTGTACGAGGAGCGCGAGGGCGACTTGATTCGGATCAAGCTCTTTGGCAAGTCCGAGACATACCGCCTGCTCGCGCTGAACGAGTTCGACAGCACGCGCAAGTGCATGTCCGTGGTGGTGCAGCAGGTCCCCTCGCCGGCCGACAGCGACGACGGCGACCCGGACGGGCTCGACCCGGAGCTGGCAGCGAAGCGGAAGCAGCGGCGGCGGCAGCGCGATCAGGCGACAGCAGCGACGGCAGAGGAGGAGAAGAAAGACAGCCTGGCCGAGCTCGAGAAAGCGCTCGCGAGCGACAGCGAGAGCGGCCGGGACGACAGCGACAGCCCCTTCGACGCGGCCGACGAGGAGATCCTCGTGTTCTCGAAAGGCGCCGACACGGTCATGTTCGCAAACGCGGCGAACGCGCAGGACATCAGCAAGCTCGGGTTGCACGTGCACTACTTCGCCGCGATGGCGCTCCGCACGCTGCTGCTCGGGTTCAAGGCGCTGTCGAAGGCCGAGTACTTAGCGTGGAAGAGCGAGTACAACGAAGCGCGCAAGTCACTCTCGGACCGCGAGCACAAATGTCTCGAGGTCGCGCGGAAGATCGAGAGGTCGATCTACCTCCTCGGCGCCACAGGCGTCGAGGACCTGCTGCAGGAAGGCGTCCAGGAGTGCATCAACCAGCTCAGCCAGGCGGGCGTAAACATCTGGATGCTTACGGGCGACAAGGACGAGACCGCGATCTCGGTCGCGCACATGTGCGGCCTCATCCCCGAGCGGAGCAAGATGATCATCATCAAGGGCAAAAACAAGCAGGACTGCCTCGACGAGATCGCGAACGCGCGGCGCAAGCTCAAGCGCGAGGGCGTCTGGGTGCCCGGCGTCGCGACGCGCAACATGTCGCTCGTGATCAACGGCGAGGCGCTCGAGTTCCTGCTCGTCGACGCGGTCGCGCCGCGGAGAGTGAGGCTTCCGGACACGGCCAGCCACGCCAAGCTGGACGTACTGGTCGAGGAGCGCGAGTTGCCGAGCAACTCGGGGGGCACGTTGCACGCGAGCGACTCGGCGTCGATCAAGTCAGCGGGCAGCTTCCCGCTCCAGTTCCACGGCAGCTACCACGACACGAGCCCGGCCGCCCCGTCGGGTCGGAACCAGCGCGTGTCGTCGCGTCACAGCTCGACCCGGGCGTCGCTACCGGAGAACAGCGTGCCGGTGTCGTCGCACCAGCTCTTCATGGAGCTCGCGACGCAGTGCACGTCGGTCGTTGCCTGCCGGCTCAGCCCGATGCAGAAAGCGCAAGTCGTCGGGCTGATGAAGTCCGCGCCGGGCGCGCCGCTGACGCTCGCGGTCGGCGACGGCGGGAACGATGTGAGCATGATCCAGGAAGCGCACGTCGGCGTCGGGATCTACGGCCACGAGGGCATGCAGGCGGTGCGCGCGGCGGACTTTGCGATCGCGACGTTCCGGAACCTCTCGCGCCTGCTGCTCGTGCACGGCCGGTGGAACCACCGGCGCGTGGCGCGCGTGATCCTCTTTTCGTTCTACAAGAACATGGCGCTCATGATCACGCTCTTCATCTACTCGCTCCGGAACGCGTACTCAGGCCAGACGCTGTACGAGTCGTACCTGATGGTCGGCTGGAACGTCATGTACACGCTCCTGCCGATCTTCGTGCTCGGGATCGCGGACGAAGACATCCGGGACTCGACCGTGCTGCAGCACCCGTACGTGTACCGCAGCTCGCTGAAGCAGAGCGAGCTGAGCCTCCCGCGGCTCTCGCTCTGGGTCCTCAACGCCCTCCTGCACTCGTTGCTCGTGTTCTTCTTCGCGACGAGCGCGCTGAGCGGCATCTCGTCGCCCGATGGCCACGCGAACGGGCTCTTCACGGACGGGACCGTCGTGTACGGCGCCATGGTGATCACCGTGACGCTGCGCGCGAGCCTCGCGATGCAGCGCCTGCACCGGTGGGGGCGGTTCCACTACCTGTCGCTTTTTGGCGGCTTTACGGTCTTCCTCGTGTTCGTGGCCGTGTACTCGCGCGCGTACGGCGTCTTCCCGACGTTCGACGTCTTCCGGGACTTCGACGGCATCGCCGACATGCTCTTCGCCGGCCCGACGTTCTGGCTCCTGATCTTGTTTACGACCGTCGCGTCGCTCGCGCCGGACGTCGCGCTCCTGTACCTGAAGCAGATGTACCTGCCGTCGAGCAACGACATCATCCAGGAGATCGACAGCGGCCTGGGCCACGCGGGGACGTTCGACGCCGCGGACTTCTCGATCGCGAACCTGCGCGGGGCCAAGTTCACCGAGGGCACGTCGAGCCGCTTCGAGGAGCAGAACCTGGCGTCGCCGACGCCGAGCGGTCGGTCCGAGCTCACGGCGTCACTGCTGGACGGCGAGTGGAGCCAGAAGTTCCGCGACTTTGACCGCCCGACCGAGCACGACGAGCTCTCGAAGCAGCTCGTGGCGCTCCAGCGCGAGCTCGCGCAGGAGATCGGGCTCCCAGACCCGATGCTGAACGAGGACGACGCGCAGAGCTCCCGCGCGCTCAACGTGCAGCCGAGCGTACACCCGCTCACACTCGAGTTCATGGGCGAGGAGCACCAGACGCTTGAGAGCGAGTACGAGCTGACGTTCGCGCTACGCGAGCGGCTCCGGATCATCTTTTGCCTCAAGATCCTCGCGTGCGTCATCCCGCTCTACGCGCTCTACGAGTACTTCCTCGAGAACGAGGCATCATACGTCTGGATCCGCGCAGGCTTCTTCCTCTGCGACGTCGTGTACATGCGCGTCGCGCGCACCAAGTTCTTCATCGAGAACTACCAGAGCGCGATCCTGCTGCCGTACTGCGCGGTCGGCATGGCGCTCACGCTCACGATCTCGGACACGGGCACGTTCGCGGCCGCGCTGTACCCGATTGGGCTCTTCGTCGTCATCCGCGTCAAGTTCCTATACGCGCTGCTGCTCTCGGTCTACAACTGCGCGTTCTACCTGCTCGCTGACAAGATCGGGATCAAGAGCCAGGGCTCGCAGGACCTCCCCGGGCAGCTTCTCTTTGCGCTCTACCTCGCGTTCGTGATCACGTTCGGCGCGTACTCGTGCTACTCGCTCCAGATCACGATGCGCCGGGACTTTCTCCAGAGCCGCTCGCTCCTGCTCGAGCAGAAGCGGTCGACGCAGATTCTGAAGAACATGCTCCCGGAGCACGTCGTCCAGCGCATGCAGAAGGGGGACTCGCTCATCAGCGAGGACGAGAAGGACGTGACCATCCTCTTTTGCGACATTGCCGACTTTGCGTCCTTCGTGACGCGGTTCGCGCCGACCGAGGTCGTGTCGCTCCTCGACCGGGTCTACTCGCTCTTCGACCAGATCTGCCACAAGCACGGCGTGCGCAAGATGGAGACCGTCGGGAAGACGTACATGGCGTGCGCCGGGCTCCAGGGCAAGGACCGCGGGAAGGAGGCCGCGCTCCGCGCCGTGTCGATGGCGATCGACATGCTCACGACGCTCGACAAGTGCACGGCGTCGAACGGCAACGGCATTAAGCTCCGGATCGGCATCCACTCGGGCCGCGTCGTGAGCGGCCTCGTCGGGATGAAGAAGCAGCAGTTCTCGCTCTTCGGGGACACGGTCAACACGGCGTCGCGCATGCAGTCAACGGGAATCACGGGCCGGTGCCAGGTCTCGCAGGTCACGTACAAGAAGCTCGCGGGCCACTTTAGCTTTGAGGAGCGGCAGGTCGAGGTGAAGGGCAAGGGCGCGATGACGACGTACACGGTCGGCGAGCCGCTGAGCGAGCTCGCGCGCACCGCGGTGCTCGGGCAGCTCGAGCACATGGTCAACAAGCGCGAGTCACTCATCATGTCGGAGCACAACGGCCGCCGCGCGTTCGACTCAGACTTTATCAGCGTCACGCGGCAGAAGATCGTGCAGCGCGCCAAGAAGCGCTGGGCCAAGTACGACCCGATCCGACTGCTGCTCGGCGCGCCGCCGTCGACGCAGTTCCTCGGCACGGCCGGCGGGAGCTCGAGCGCGGAGGAGGACATGCTCTCGGAGATCCGCGCGTGGCTCCTGTACTTCAACGAGGACGAGCTCGAGCGCAAGTACATGGAGAGCACGCTGGCCGACCGCGTCGAGGGCGCGCGCACAACGCTCGTCCTGCTCGCGCTCTACGCGTTCTTCACGTGCATGCGCGACCTCACGCTCGAGCTCCTGCAGAGCGCGACCAACAGCGGCGACGACGACCACGACGCGCACATCTCGGCGTCGATGTACGCCGTGATCCTGCTCCTGCGCAGCGTGTACGCGGCCGCGACGGTGCTGCTCGCTCGCCGCGCGCGCGCCGAGTTCCCCGACTTCTCAGAATTCAAGCTGCGCAACGTGCTCATCGGCGAGTACCTGGTCGGGCTCTGCTGCTTCACGCTCAGCGAGGCGCTGCTCTGGCGCCGCAACTACGTCATGGAGTTCGACACGTCCCCGCGGTACGTGAACTTGTGCCTTGACACGGTGCTCGCGATGTTTGTCGTCTCGAACGGCGGCTCGATCCTGCACCGGCACACGGTCGCGTTCAACGCGCTCGCGCTCGCTGTCGTCACGGTTACGAGCCTCATCAGCCTCGAAGTCTTCCACCAGGACGCGCAGCAGTTCAACTCGAACTTCAAGACGAGCTACCCGCTCGTGCTCACGTACCTGTCTGTGATCACGAACTTTGTCGCGTCCAACAACGTCGAGTTCTTTACGCGGCGGCAGATCTGGCTCAAGACGCGCACGCAGCTCGAGACGATGAACGCCGACCGGCTGCTGTACCAGATGCTCCCGGCCGCGGTCGTGATGCGACTCAAGGAGGGTGAGACCGTGTGCGACCAGCACCAGCAGGTCGGCATCCTCTTCTCCGACATCCGGGGCTTCACGTCCATCGCGTCGCAGGCCGACACGGCGCAGGTCGTCAACATCCTCGCGTCGCTCTTCTGCGCGTTCGACAAGCTCACCGAGAAGCACGGCGTGTTCAAGATGCAGACGATCGGCGACGCGTACGTGATCGTATCTGGCCTACCGTACGTCGACATGAGCCTCGGGCCCGTGCTCGGTGCGGCCGGGGTCGGAGGCGGCGGCGGCGGCGGCGTTGGCCCGGCGCGCGGCGCGAGCAGCCGCGTGCTGCCGCTCGGCGCGATCGACCAACGGCTCGCGGCCACGGAGCGAAGCGGGGCCCACGGCGCGCTCGCGCGGCGGAGCACGCTCAAGCACAAGTTCCAGATGCACATCCGGAGCCACATCCGGGACCTGCTCGCGATGGCCCGCGACATGCACAAGGAGGTGTGCAAGGTGCAGGACCCGAACACGGGCGAGCGCCTGCAGATGCGCATCGGGATCCACATTGGCAACATCATTGGCGGCGTCATCGGCACGACGACGCTGCGGTACGACATGTGGGGCCCGGACGCGCTCACGGCGAACGAACTCGAGTCGAACGGCGTGCCGGAGCGCACACTCGTGAGCCCGCTCGTGATGGAGGTCGTCAAGGGCATGCCGGACATTCGCTGCACGTTCCACAAGAAGGCGGCGTTCACGAACGTGAGTCTCATGGACACGTACTTGGTCGACTTTGTCGAGCCCCCGAGCGAGCGCGAGCGCGCCAGCGCCGGCGGCGGCAGCCACGTCGGGTCCGGCCCGATCGGCCGGGTGAACGCGGACGGAGAGGGCGACTCGCCCAAGAGCGTGAGCTCGCTGGCGCTGCCCGACGAGCCCGACGCGGCTCGGCTCGGAGAGGCCCCGTCCTCCACCAGCCGATCCATGAGCGGCGGACTACTGGGAAACAAGGCCAGGACGACAGCTCCCCCGGCCGCGGTGACGAGCGTGTCGCCGCCGACGAGTTTTGTGAGCTCGCGGAAGCTCGTCGAGTCTCCTGCTGCACCACTCGGGAGTGAGGAGGCGGCGCAGAGCATCAGTAGTAGACGGCAGGCGAGCGGCAACAGCAACCCCAAGATGTCACGCCAGAACACGCTCAACAAGCTTGACGAAGGCGAGCACGTGTAGCCTGACTCTTTAATTTAATACACTAAAGTCCTGTTCTGTAGGCTGTGTTGTACGTACAGCTCCACGAAGTCGTACTTCCACGCAACATGTACCTTCAACAAGACCTTCCGCCCTCGGTTGACGTCATCATCCAGGAAGCAAAGCCGCCCGCCTTCGTCCTTAGTCCTGGATGTACGGGAACGACTGAAAGTCGCGGTAGACGAGCGCGCCGTCGCGGTCAAAGTGCGCGACGCGGTAGCAGCGCTCGCAAAAAAACATCGGGTCCGCGATGCCGAGGCGGTCGCCGTAGCAGATGTACTTGGCGCTGTACTGCTGGCACACAAAGCAGCTGCGGAGCGCGCGGGCGAGCGGGTTCGGCAGGCGCAGCGGGAACGCGCCGCCGCGGCTCGGGGCGTCCAGGTCGTGCGGCAGCCGCGCGTCGCGGATCCGGAGCAGGTGCTCGCACTCGCCCTGGTGGATGTACACGCCCGGCACGTCGATCTGGAGCGGCAGGTCGCGGAACGCGGCGGTCTCCATCGCCAGCGACGCGCCGCTCCCTGTCGCCCCGCCGTACGTGGCGCGTCTCGCGGGTGACGCGGCGACCCACGTGCGGATCTCGTCCGCGTAGTCGAGAGACTCAGGGCTCCGGCGGTCCGCGTAGAACGCGCCGCCAAAGTACACGAGCTTGGAGTGGCGCGCGTGGTCGCCCAGGCGCTGGTCGAACGCGCACACGACGAGGTCGACGACGTCCGCGAGCGTCTGCGACTCGCGCACAAGGAACGACTGCGTCTTGGCCGGGTCCTTGCTCGGGTGCAGCACGTCGAGCCAGAGCACGAGCTCCTCCTTGTCATCGGCCGGCTTCTCGGATGTCGCCATGTCGATCCCGCGCGCGAGCAGCAGGTTGTTCCGCTGCGTCGTACTGCGCGCCTGCGCCGCCTCTGTGTCCTGCTGCTGCTGCTGCGCGCGCTGCTGCTCTGTGTCGTCTCCGCCCTCGTCGCCGCCGCCGGCTCGAGCAGCAGCTGCCACCGCTGCGGCGTCCTCCAGCGCAGGCGCCGGCCGCGCAAACTCAAAGCACATGTGCGTCTTCGTATCGCCCATCGAGCGCTTCTGCTGCAGCGCGCGCGTCTTGGCCGTGAACGTGGCTGCGAACTCGCGCAGCCGCGCACTCGGCTCGCGCGCAGCGCGCAGCACGTCGGCTGTCGGCAGCGCCGCGAACACCTCGAGCAGCTGGTCCTGGCGCCGGCGGCGCGAGCGCTCGCGGCGCCTGCGCTTACGGCTCCCGCTTTGGTGCTCGTCGCTCTCGTCGCCGCTGCTCAGCTCGCCACTCTCGTACAGCGCCCAGCGCGCCACGGCGCGCGAGCGACGCAGGCGCTGCGCGTACGGCAGCGCGGCCTCGAGCGCCGCCGGCTCGAGCGCGTTCCAGCGCTGCAGTGCGCGGTATAAGGCAGCGTCCACCGCCTGCTCGAGCGGCGGCAGCGCCAGGTCGTCGGTGCTGATGTCCACTGCGTCGGTACTGCTGCTGCTGTTGTCGTGTTGGGCCTGCAGGAGCGGCGGGAAGAGCGCCGCGAATGCGCGGCCTTGCTTGCTTGCAGGCGCCATCGTCTCGCGACAAATTTTAAAAGTATCAAAACTTTTGGTACTTTTGATTCAAAAGTTGATTCGAAAGTATCAGGTAACACATGGCCATCCATCCACCCGCCGCTAAGCCGAATGACTCGAAGCGCAGCGCAATGCCACAGCGCCGTAAGCGAGCAGCACGCGCCCTCGACTCGACTCGATCATCTCGATGCCCAAAGTGATGTGCGCGCGCACACCCCACCATTCATATCAATCGGCTCGTAATTTGCCTTCGTCACACCTGATTTCCACCTCGAGAATCCACCGCACCCCCCATACTCCGACTCACCACCGAGGACGCTCTTCGGCGCTCCCGTGCTTTTCTAGCAACCGACTGACGCAACATGCGCGTCGCCACCACCATCGTTGCCGCTTCCGCAGTCGCCGTTGCGCTCGCCGCCACCAGCGCGCGCGCCTCAAACGTCCACATCCGAGTCGCGAATGGTGACGCCGTCAGCGGCGCGGCGGGGCTCAAGGCCGCAGATATGAACGCCGGTGTCGTGCCTGCTGCTGCTACCAACACGACGACGACCACCACCAATACCACCGCCAAGCCCATGGTCGCGAAGACCCTCGGGCGGCAAAAGTGCTCCGTTATGAACGCGTACAACTGGACCGACTTTACGTACGTGTGCGAGTGGTTCCACCCGGACTCGGGCTTCAACATCTTTTACCGGCGCCGCGACAACGCGTCGTTCGTGTTCGAGTGCGAGTGCCAGCAGAACGTCGAGGGCTCGTACACGTTCTTCTCGGCGTCTCGCTGGACGTACGCGCAGGACGGCGCGGTCGACTGCTTCTCGCGCCGCGGGCAGGAGGTGAAGAACGTGATGGCGCTCTTCGACAGCGTGAGCTGCAAGGGCACGAACCGCAAGTACTGCGACACGAAGACAAAGTGCACAGGCTGGTAAGCGAGGTTCGGCCCCCCCCCCCGTGGGCGTGTTCCTGGTCAGAAATGAACCAGGAAGAGCAAGTGCGCGCGTTTACGATGGTCACGCGCACTTTGTGTTGACCATCAGGTGAAGGGTGAGAGACTGATGACAGTGTTCTCTTCGTTCTAGTATGTGACAAGTGAACGCTTGCTTCCAGTGTCGAATTCCTTCAGCATTTGCCAAAAACCTCAGTGACGGGCATCACATGCGCTCCAAGAGCCTCACGGAGACGCCGCCGGCCGCGCGCCTCGCGCAGAGTCTCATGGCGGACGCACTAGAGTCGCCCGTTCCTCCTCAGCAGGAAGGCGCTCCGTCGACTGGCGGCGGCAGCGGCAGCGACAGCGGCAGAAGCGACGACGGCGGCCCAGCGGAGCCCGAGTTCGCCTACGAGCGGTAGGCTTCGCGTAGGCATCCCGGGAGTCCGCTTAGCTTACCGCCGCGCTAATACCAGCTGTGTGGGGAACGCTGCAGGTCGTTCGCGTTCATGACCGGGAGGCGCCTGCAGCGCAGGTATCGCGGCGTGTACAAGAAGGTGCGTCCTTGCGACTGTAGGCGGGCGGGCGGCTGCGAGGGCGGGCGAACGCGTCTGGTGACGACCAGCAACTCGTGTGGCGCTCTGCAGTACTCGTTCATGGCGCAGCTCTTGACGTGGATGATGGTGCTCTACGTGCTGCTCGTGCTCGCGACGCTGTCTCTGGGCCCAGGCGGTGCGAATGAATGAACCATCGTCGTTCTCTCACTGTACATTGCCGAGTGTGCTCACGACGCTCGTGTGTTGTGTTGCTGAACTGCTCTCCTCACCGACCAGAGTCGAGGGCGAGCTT
Organism: [Pythium] brassicae (nom. inval.); assembly: GCA_008271595.1. NCBI lineage: Eukaryota > Oomycota > Peronosporomycetes > Pythiales > Pythiaceae > Globisporangium > [Pythium] brassicae (nom. inval.). Next base: position 15,419 of record SMMQ01002276.1, on the reverse strand, counting down.
ACTCGAGAGCGACACGCCCGGATCCACGACCTCGGACGACCTCTTCAAGACAGCGATCGTCATCTTTGTGATCTACGTCATCGTGCGCGTGGCGCTCATCATTCGGTGGCTCATCTACTGGGTCGTGCTCGCCGAGATGCTCACGTACACGCTCACGGGCAACGTGCACGCGCTCTTCTGGCTCGACGACACGATCTCCGACTCGGACGCGCACATCCGGTTCGTCGTCATGATGATCCTCGTCGTGCTCGAGGCGCTCACGATCGCGGTCTACGGCTTCACGCACTTGGTGTATCCGTGGGTCGTGCGCACGAACCAGCTCAACAGCATCAGCTGGTGGCAGGCGCGGCCCGGCCCGCAGACCAACACGCTGTCGTACCGGTCCATCGCGCGGTTCTACACGGCCAAGCGCAACGTCATCCGGTACTGCGGCGGGCTGAACGCTGACGGCCAGCCGCACGGCTACGGCATGTGGACTGACACGTCGTACCACGGAGAGCGCCTGACGGGCCAGTGGGAGGACGGGGTCCCGATCGGCCCGTTCCGGAGTTTTGAGCACGGCAGCGGGTACTCGTTCGTGAACCTCCGCATCGGCTTTTGCCACAACCGCAGCGAGCGCAAGGCGGACGCCATCGCGTTCTGGCCCAAGCACTCGCGCGACGGGCTCCACTGGGGCGTCGCGAGCGTCGAGTGCTCGGTCTCGGGCGGGTTCTTCAAGTTTCTGCCGGCCGTGACCCACCTGACGCCGTCCGACGCGCCCGACGCGCCGCAGAGCGCGGCCGACTGCCTCCCGATCCTGCGGACCCCGGCCGACGACGTCGTGTTCAGCAGCAAGGCCTCGCAGCACGCGGAGCAGCCGGGCGCGCGCTTGCTCACGACGAACCGGTCGTCGAAGCGCAAGATCTTCCGAGAGGACTCGACGCCGATTCTCGAGCGCCCGCTCGCGGTCGCGCGGAAAGAGGCGCTCGTGCTGCTCCACGGCTACAACTGCTCGCTGGACTACGGCATGAACCGCCTCGCGCAGCTGCTGGCGCTCGGCGACTTCCCATCGTTCATCCACCCGTTCGTGTTCAGCTGGCCGAGCGGCGGTGCACTTGCGTACTTTCAAGGTTTGACGTACTTAAGTGGGGAGGTCTTCGGGTGGCAGGTGTGTGGTTGGTGCTGCTGGTACTCAACGGCTGCTTGCGTGTGTGCGGTGGGTGCTCGTCGTTATCCACGGTAAACAGCCAAGAAAGTCGGGAGTGAGAGCGACCGCACCGCCAGCGACTTTCGCAGCTTCCTCGAGAGCCTCCGCGACGCGGGTTACACGACGCTCAACATCATCGCGCACTCGATGGGCGCCCGCGTGTTCTTCAAGTGCCTGAACTCAGGCCACCTGGACAACATCCTGATGGTTCGTTCGTACGCCTTGCCACTGTTGTGTCGAAGGTGCTTACTTGGGTGGTGAGGGACTCACGCAACCGCCTTCTGCTATGGAACATCCCCAGCCTGTGAACAGCTCTGCCCACCTCGGGCAGCCGCGGATCCAGCTCTCGACACTCACGTTTTGCAACCCGGACTACTCGCGCGACGACTTTGTAAAGTACGGCGGCGGCTACGACACCGCGCGACGGTACTGCGACCACATCACGCTCTACGCCGACAGTATGGACGGCGCGCTGTTCTATCTGGAGTTCCTGTCGAAGACCTCGGTGTGCGGGCCGCTCAACTACTCGCTCGGCCGGCGAGGGACGATGGTGCACCGCGACGTGAGCGAGAGCGAACCGCGCGAGCGCTCGGAGACGCAGTTCCTCAACTGGACCGAGTCGAACCTTCGGCCAGCGGTGGACATGGACCTCGCGATCGCGTCCGTGAACCAGAAAGGCAAGTTCGCTGGCGTCGCCAGCTTTGCGTACAACCGCGCACCGGTCGGCCGGAGAGCGCAAGACCGCGCGCACGGGGTTCGCGACCTCCTGAAGAACGACCCGGCGCTCGTGGCTGAGCAGCAGTACCTCGACATGGACGTCATCGACACGACGTGGATGGACAACAACGTGCACGCGATCCGCCACAACTACTTCAACATCAACCCGACCATCGTGCGTGTGCCGAGTATCCTGGAGATGTAGGATTGTTGCCGTTGCGACCGACCTGTGCTGGTGAGCGCTGACGACTCGTATGCGGCTGATCTTACAGGTGGATGACCTGCGGCACCTGATCGTCGGCAAGAAGCGTGCGCGCGCTCGTCCGGGTTTGCTGCAGACGACGTCGGCCGAGAACGTGTACATCTTCCTCGTCGCGCCGTCGCACGTCACGAACAAGTAGGCTGAAGCTCCTGGTGTGGAAAGTGGTTCGACAAAGTCGCAGTCGCTACGCTGAACTCGTGAACCATCCAAATGGGGGACGGTGGGCGTCAGAACTCTTTCACACAGTGAACACGGCGTCATCGCGACGCATGGGATCGAAATTGCTGAACTCTCCATCTATTGCTCCAGCAGTGTGATGTCATTCGCATGTGAACCTGTTGGTACAAGTCGAAGGGCCTCCTTGGACGCGTTTGTCCCTGCTTTGGCATATTTTTTTACTCAAAAATGCCTTAGCAAGGCTATAACTGTAAATAATGAACTTGTCCATAACTAAATACTGTACAAGTAATCAGATATTCCACTTACTAGATTAGTAAATAATACATTTATTTTGGCCAAAACCGTAATACCTTCAGACGTTTCCGTGCGAATTCTGTCCGTCTCGGTTGAGTCAGTCACGTCGAACATGTTGGTCCCTTCAGTAAGCAAGTTGCTGTGTGGCCGTGATGTCGATGTCGCCCGCTGAAGCCACGTCGCCGCGTTCGCGCGCGCACCGCGACGCCGACGAGGAAGCGCTCCAGGCAGCGCTGTTGGCGTCCGTGCAGTACGTTCTCTCGGCAGCGAGCACTGCTCTGTGAGCCTCGAAAGCGGTGCTTTTTGTTCATGCCGCAAGTGCATTGTGCAGACGCGACTTCCTCGCGGAGATTCTGCAAGCGGAGGAGGCGAGGCAGCGCCAGCAGCAGCCGCAGCCGCAGCCGCCTGCGTCACCGCCGCAAGGCCCGACAGTTGCGTTGGAAGACGTGACAGTTGCAGCCAACCTGGACGACGACGAGGAGCTGCTGACGTCCGAGTCAAGCGAGCAGCTACGTGTCCAGGAGGACGAGGAGAGCGACGACGACGACGGGAATGACGGTGCGACGCTCGTGTTGCGGCGGTTGCTGTTGTTATAGTTTTGTTGCTGTCATAACGCTGGGCGTGCGTTTACTACCCATTGCGCTCGGCAGCCAACGTGGACCACAAGCTGCTCAACTTTGCCGAGTACCTGCTCCTCGACATTCTGCGGTACTTGGACGAGGACAGCGTCGGCAGCTGCCTGAGCGCGTGCAAGCGGCTGCAGCACGTGGGCCGCGCGGACGAGCTCTTCGAGACGCTCTGCCGCCGCATCTTCCCGGCGCAGAACCCGCGCGTGGCGGCCGCGGCGGCCTCGAACCGCTTCGCGCTGCGGCGGTTCCGCACGTGGTTCGACATGTTCCGCGAACGCCCGCGCGTGCGGCACAACGGCTTCTACTGGCTCCGCATCTCGTACTACAAGAAGCCGGAGCTCAACATGTGGAGCGAGGTGACGCCCGGCACGATCCTCCAGGTCGTGTACTACCGGTACTTTTCGTTCCAGCGCGACGGGACGGTGCTCTACGGCATGCTCTTCAAGCCGCCGCACGAGGCGGCCGCGGAGCTGCGCGAGCGGCGCAAGGACGTCTTCGTCGGGCGGTACCACGTCGAGCGCGACGAGGTGTTTGTGAGCGTCCCGACGCGCCACAACGTCGTCGAGTTCCGGCTCGCGATCAGCAAGCGCGGCCGCGGCAAGAACGTCAGGCTCGTGCTCGGCGAGCACTACTCGTTCTCCGAGCCCGATCGCACGGGCTGGGTGGACTACTACCACACGAACGAGGAGGAGTTCCAGTACTACCGGTCGTGGAACCTGTGACGCGCGTGGGCAATGGTGGAGGCAGTGGCAGTGGCAGCCCGCGAGTAAGTGACGATCGACCGATCAGGTGAACCGGAGGCAGCGCGTCATCATTGCCCCAGTTCCAAGATGCGCGATCGCATGAGGTTGTTCCTAGGAATAGAGGCCGCGCTCGCTCGCTCGCTCCCATGCCCCATGGGCTGAGGAAGACCCTGGAGCCCCCTTGCTGCGCTTGCTGCCCCCTGGTGCCAGTGACTGGGAACAGTCTTCGTTTCCAGACGCAACACACACAGCAAGCAGCCCCACATCCAAGAACCAGCCGACGAATGGCGCCGATCGTGAGTTCGCGAGCCAAAAGCTCAGACAACAACAACAGCGACCACCAGGAGAAGCCCGGGAACAACGCCAGTCGGGTGCGAACCAGCGCGTCGCGAGAGAAGGCGCCGGTCGCCGCGGCGCCCACTGCTGCGAAGAAAGCGGGTGATGCGGCCTTGAAGCGAGCTCCACCTTCGTCCTCCTCCTCCTCTTCGTCAGCGCGCTCCAGCGCCAGTTCAGTCGCCTCCGCTTCGCGAACGTCGTCTGCAGCGTCAAAGCAGCCGAAACCGGAGGCAGCGTTAGCGCTTCGGGACCGGAGAGAGCGAACGAAGACGCCGCCAGCAGCCAAACCAGAGAGTGTTGAGCCGAGTGCGAACCCGGCCAAGCCCCTTCGAACGCACCCGCTACCATCAGCTGCGCTTAACAAGCACAAGCAGGCGTCCGTGTTCGCGTCCGGCAAGAAGAAGCACAAGACGTGAGTCGACGATTCCCGTCTTGCAGGCTTCTTGCACGCGAGTCGGCAGCATGGAGGCCACCTAACTCACTTTCGCTCTCCCCCACGCTTGCAGCAACTTTGGGAGCGCGTACGACTCGGGCTCCATCCCATGCCGCATCAACCACGGGAGCATCAAGAACGCGCTGCACTGGACAAAGGACCCAGCGAGTGCGTTTCGTTGTTGACGTCATCGCACCAAACCAAACTAGAGCGGGCGGGCGGTCGCAACCATACTCACTTGCCCCTCCTCCACTGCGCTCTGCGCTCTGCCCTCAGCTCTCGACTTTAACCCGCTGCTCATCACGTGCGTAGAGGGGTTCCAGGAGGTGGAGCATCCCTTCGTCTTTCTTGCGCGCACGGCATTCAAGGAGCTCATGAAGAGCGCGGACGCGGCCGAGAAAGCCGCCGCCGTGCTCCCGCAAGTGATCCAGCCGCTCCGCGCCGCGCTCATGCACAAAGACGACGACATTTTTGTCACCGCGCTCGAAGCCACGCGGGTCCTGTCGGACGCTGTCGAGGGAGAGATGAACGTGTATCTGCCCAAGCTAACGCAGCAGATCCACCGCAAGCTGCTTTCGAAGCAGCTTCGCGCCGAGGTGGAGGAGACGCTCGCGACACTCGAGCGCAACGGCGGGAAAGAGGCGCTGGCGATCATCCGCTCGAAGATCCCAACATACGCCTCGGTCGGTTTCTGAGGACTGCTACTGAGTACGTCGTAGAGCCGCATGAAGCAGCCAATCAATGCATCAATCAGCACACGTGCAGGACGGGTTGGTCCTGTTGAATCACACTCGTCGACACATGTAGCCATCTGTATGCTTTTTAAACTTGATAGTGACATAAACAAGGTCTCCTTATTCCCTTGACTTTCTTCGAGAACACCCAGTCTGTGACTTGTTTTCACTATACCCCTCCACTTCCAGTCGTTATTTCACTCCGAAGCTCCAAAAGTGCAAAAAGTGACCGCCCAGCAACGCAACACATCCATCCACCCGAAGCTCGACAAGCGACAAGCGCAGCGCGCGCCGACTGCCCCTTCCCCGCCCTTCCCTTCTATAGTAAGCGAGAGAGATCACCGCCCGCCGCCCGTCGTCATGGACCAGCAGCTCTACGCGCGCTTGCTGCTCGCCGTAGAGGTGTCGCACTCGCCGCTGGCGCCGGCCGCCGAGCGCCAAGCCGCGTACGCGTTCTGCGAGGAGTTCAAGACGCGCGCCGACTGCGCGCTCTACTCGGTCGCGATCTACAAGAACCCGGCGCTTGACGGCCAGCCGCTGTCGCTGCTGCAGCGCCACACGCGCCAGCACTTTGCGCTGCACGTGCTGGAGCACTACGTGCTCACAAAGTGGAGCAACCGGCCCGCCGCCGAGCAGGCAGCGCTGCGGGCCGAGCTCGTCGACCTGTTGCTGCGCGACGGTAGCGAGTCCTCGTCTCCTGCGCCAGAGGACGAGCCCGTGTACATTAAAGAGAAGAAGGTGGCGCTGCTCGCGGCGATCGCCAAGCGCGCGTTTCCGCAGCGCTGGCCGGACTTGATCCCAGAGCTGCTGCAGCTCTGGCAGCGCGGCTCGGCGCGCCAGGGCGAGCTCGTGCTCATGATCCTGCGCTCGCTAGCGGAAGATTGCGTGAGCAGCAGCTTCAACACGTCGATCCCGCCGGCGCGCCGCAAGGACATCCTCCAGGGGCTCAACGCCTGCCTCCCGCAGCTCTTCCCGGTCGTGTACCACGAGCTCGAGACGCAGTATGCGCTGTACCAGTCGCCTGCAGCGGCTGCGACGACCGCTGCTTCAGCGGCCGCCCGGCGCGCGAGCCAGCGGCTGCTGCACGCCGCGCTGCAGATGCTCAAGGAGTTTCTCGACTGGCTGCCGCTCGACGCACCCGCAGCGCCGGCCAACAACCTGGTGTTTGTGGCCGTGCAGCTGCTCGGCGACCGCGAGTTCCGCGTCGCAGCGGCCGAGTGCCTTGAAGTGTACCTCTCGCGCTCGTTCGGCAAGGAGCACCGCAAGCTGCTGCTCCAGGTCACCGGCGCGCTCGTGGACAAGGTGAGCGGCCTCGACCTCACGGACCTCGCGACGGACCTGGAAGCCGACCTGCGCTTCCACAAGAAGGTCAATGACGTGCTCGTGACCTGGGGCACGCACCAGCTCGACACGTTCCTCACGCCGCCCGAGAGCGGGGCAATGGCCCAGCAGCAGCAACAACAAGAGATGGCGCTGCTGCACGCGCTCCTCCGGACCCTGTGCCGGCTGTTTGCGCACCCGAGCTTGATCGCGGCCGAGGCGCAGGTCGTGCTCTGGCTCAGCGTGCTGAAGAACAAGGCGATCCTGGCGCAGGGCGACGCGTTCCGGGCTGAGCTCGTCGCGCAGCTGCGCCAAGTGGCGTTCGAAAAGTACTTTAAGCTCAGCTCGCCGGACCGCGACGGCGACGGCGACGCTAGCGGCGATAGCGTCGCGTGCCAGGTGAGCGCCGAGGAGTTCGACGACCACCACGAGTACGTGGCGTTCTTCGGGAACTTTCGCGGCCGCCTCTACGCGCTGCTCCGCGTGCTCGTGCACTTGGACGCGACGGTCGCGCTGCAGCTGCTGCTCGAGCGCGTGACCTTTGTGCTCGCAACGTACCCGGCAGGCGCGGATCACCTGAGCGCCGACCGGGGGCTCTGCACCGAGCGCAGCACGGCGTTCCTGTACCACGAGGGTATGTCGGCGCTCGTGGACTGCGTCGTCAAGCAGTTGCCGCCGGCCGCGCTCGCGGCGCCCGCGAACCGCGCGCTGCTGGACGCGCTGCTCGCGCGCGTGCTGGCGTTCGCGAGCGGGGACCCGCTGCTTCAGCTCCGCCAGGCCTTGGTCTTGTCGGCGTTTGCGAAATACTATGCGCTTGACGGCGCCGTGCTCCCGCGCGTATTTGAGGTTCTCGTTGGCACCATCACCTTCTTGCTGCCCGGCGAGGACGTGCACGGGCTCCTGAGCGCCGACACGGTCGCGCTGCGCCGCCGCGCGCTCGCGTCGCTCGTGTCGATCTGCCAGGCGATCCCGGCGCACATCCTGCCGGTGCTCCCGGCGCTCTGCGCCAAGGTCGAGGAGCTCTTCGCGGCGGACGCTGTGCTCGACGCCGAGGGCGTGCTGCTCTACGAGATGCTCGTGCTCGTTGCCAACTCGATGCCGGCGGCGGCCGAGCGCGCGCAGTTCGTCGAGCAGGTCGTGCACGAGCCACTCGCGCGCTGGACCGCGCCGGACGTGACCGCGCTCGTGGGCTCACCCGAGGCCATCGTGTCGGCGATCGAGGCCGCCGAGAGCCGCCCGGCGACGCGCAAGCTGCTGCGCGAGGTCGTCAAGACGCTCACGACGCTGTACGGGATCGCGAAGCGCGCCGGGGCCGAGGCGTTCGAGCGCTCGTGGACGCTGCTGCTGCCGAATCTCATGGCGCTCATGCGGTCGCTGCACGCGCTGTACGCCCCGGCGATCAAGGACGCGGTGCTCCAGACTGCGAGTGCGAGCTGGCTCCTGATCCTCTCGGTCGACGAGCTCGCGCAGCTGCTCGGCGGCAAGCACCAGCTCGAGGACGAGGCGGAGCTCGCGCAGCTGCCGCCCGCGGCCAAGTGGGCCAAGTGGCACAAGAACGTGCGCGACGTCACGTGCCACGTCGCGGGGCTCGCGCTCGGGCAGCCGGCGTTCTACCGCCACCCGCAGGCCGCGGCGTTCTTCGAGAACAGCATCCTGTCCCACATCGACGCGATGGAGCACCGGCACCTGAAGAACGCGCTCGCGTACGTGTACCTGCCGTTCCTCAAGGCGTGTCCGCCGGAGCTCTTCCCGTCGCTGCTCGACCCGGTGCTGTCACTGCTGCTCGGGCACGTCGTGCAGCGGTTCGCGCGCTGCTTTGTCAAGGCGGCGGACGCGAACGCGAACGCGATCGACGCGGCCACCACCACCAGGGGGGCGCGGACGACGCCCTGGTCGGCGCTCGTCGTGGGCGTCGAGGACGCGAAGCGCGACGTCGCGCAGGAGAAGATGCTCCTGGACCTCGCGCGGCAGGTACTCGAGTTCCTCGAGCTCGCTATCGACGCCAAGACCGTCGTGGGCGGCGACACGGACACGCCCAAGCACGTGATGAGCCCCGCGGACGAGTACCAGCGGAACTTTATCCTGCTACAGTCCCCGACGCTGCCGTTCGCGGTCGGCGCTGTGCTCGTGCAGGTGCTGACGTGGAAGGACACGCTGAGCTGCCGCAAGGCCGCGCTGCTCGCCGACAAGCTCGTGAACGCGCTGCACGCAGACCCGCGGGCCCACGCGCTGCTGGGCCGCGACCTATTCGCCGCGGTGCTCGAGGCGCTGCTGCACGAGCACGTGGGGCACGTGAAGGAGGACGGGCTCAAATGGGAGCTCATCAACCTCGCACGGAACATCTACTGCCGCCTCGCGCTCGGGCTCACGCCTGTGGAGGAGTGCAAGGGCGTAGACCCGGCCAAGCAGCCGCCGCGGCCCGTGGCCTCGCTCTGCGCGCTGCCCCGCGAGCTGTTGCTGTCGCTGCCGGACGCGACGCCCGCGCAGGTCGCGGCGCTCGACGCGCTCCTGCGCGAGAAGCACAGCGTCAAGACGCAGAAGAACGCGTTCAAAGAGTTCCTCGAAGCGCCGATGCTCGCGCTGCGCCAGGCGGCGGCGCGCGCGTCCGGCACGTCATCGCCGCTTGCAGTCGACGGCAGCGTCAAGCAGATCCAAGACCTGCCGGAGAAGCTCGTGATCCAGGCCAAGGAGCACGCGGCGGCCGCCAAGCTGCGCGAGACGCACGTTGCGGACTTGGACGCGAGCGCGCTCTTCAACCTGTGACGACACACTGTCGGCGGCATGGGCGCGAGAGCGAGAGAGACTGGTAGCGTGTAGTGTAGGGAACAAGCAGACACAGATACAGAGCGATCCACACGGTTCAAGAGCTGCTGCTTGCGCCACTCACGTGAGCGGCGCCACGGGCGCGTAGACCATGGCCCGGTCGCTGATCGCGAGCGCGTACTTGGCGTTAAAGTCCGCGATTGTCTGCACGTCGTCGCCCTGGCGACAGAGGTAAAGCTGGCGCTCGAGGTGGTACATGAGCGGCGGGCTGATGTAGTGGAACGCGACCGAGTCCGGCGCGGCCGACGCGTGCTTCCAGCGTACGCCGCCGATGTGCGCGTGATACTGCACGTACCAGTACTCGGGGTCGTCCGGGTTGGTGTAGTACACGCCCTTGGGCCGGTCCGCGTGCCAGCGCTCGCGCCCGTGTGCGTCGCGCGTGTCCCACGGGAAGACGCCACGCCACATCATGCAGAACGACACGGACGCGTCATCCGGGAGCATCTCGCTGTACGCGTCCGCGAGGCAGCGCCATTCGGGTAACAGCGCGACGAGCTCGTCCAGGTACCGGCGGTTCATCGCGTACCCGGGGCCACCGGAATTGAAGACCCACCGGTCCCACCGCGCGCGCCACTCGGCCTCGAGCGCGTCGTCGACAATGTAGTAGCTCACGAGCTGCTGCGTGAGGTTGAAGCGGTGGCCCATCTGCATGGGCTCGCGCGCGTAGCGTTGCAGGATCTCGGGCCGGCGCAGGTACTGGCGCAGGTTCTCGACGATCACGAACGCGTCGTCGTCCGCCTTGTAGAACCAATCGAACGCGTGCCGGAAGTGCGCGTGCACGTAGCGCAGCGTCGCCTTGTGCTTCTGCCACAGGTGGTTGTGGTCTGCAGGCACGTCAAGCGCCACGACCTCGTAGCTTTGGCCGCCGGCGACCGTCACGACCGCGCTCTCGTTGCTGAAGAACACCAGCTTGTCGCAGCGCTGTCCCCACGTGTCGGCCACCGCCTGCGCGCGCGTCGCGTGGTGCACGGAGATCGTGTTGACGAAGCAGAGCACGCGCGGGTACTTGGCAGCGGGCGGCGGCAGAGGCGGCGGCTCCGGCGTCACGCGCACGAGGTTCAGAGCGGGGCCAGAGGCGTCCGCGTCACGCGGACAGATCGAGGCGCGCGGCTCGGGCGTCGAAGGAGGCGCGTCCGCCGCGTCTTCCACGGCCGCGCGGACGACGCACACGCCCAGCACCAGCGCAAGTCGGAGGACGCGAGCCAGAAGCATCTCCACACCAATTGGAAACTGGCGAAATGCATATCCAGATTATCAAACCAAATGCATTTTCGTTCTCATTCTCGTTTTCGTTTTCGTTCTTGTTCTCACTCTCGTTCTCATTCTCATTCTCATTCTTATTCTCATTCTCATTCTCATCCTCACTCGCGACAAGTGCGACTTGCAACCTGAGAGAGAGCAGAAAGGGGGAACAATGACTTGAGGACAAGGTCTGGCGAGAGTACAGTATCGAGCTTCAAAGCGTCAGCGGCATCAGAAGCGAGTTTCAGAAACACGTGTATTGAGTGTATTGAATTGTGAAGTGCGTTTCACGAAGACACCGAGTCTCGACGAGGGACCATGGCTTGTACTACCGTAACGACGTAACGACTTGCTTCTTGTCATGACAAGAACCACGGCTGAGAACTGGGGACCGAGAAGCAGTTGCGTGCTACGCAGAACCATGTACCAGGTACAATGCTTCTCTTCGACTTCCAAGCACTGGTAGTACTTGCATATTCGAGCTAAAATATCGCAGCTACACGTTACTACTACACTAGTACGTCAGATTCCTCGAGATTTGAGTCTGGGTTCTTGGTGTATCGGTGTATCGGTCGGTATCTTGATGCCTTGGAATGTCGGGTCTCGGGAGTGTCAAGGCTGTCGAAAGTGTCGAGAGTGTCGATTCTTGAATGTCTTGAATAAGGTCGAGTGTCAAGTTTTGAAGGGCTCGAGGAGTTGGTTCTATCTAGTGTAGTAGTCAGTCGCGTATCGACTCGAGTTTGGAGTGTAGCCGAATGTTGAGTCTCTCACTCCGAGCATCGGATCTCGTGGCGGTGTGAGCGAAGAACAGACTCACGATGCGCCCCACACAATTCGATCGGTTTGTCACTCATTCATTCGGTCGAGTGAGCACTGCCATCTGAATACTGTACGCGGTGCCGCCCTGTCGATATGGCACTTTCGCTTTGATGGTGTTGCCTTTGATGCGTTGATACATGGTGGTAACATTGATGATTATTGATACATGGTGGTGGCCATGTTGATACATGGTGGGGGTGTTCGAGGTGATGGTAGTACGGATGGTATGGATACGTTGCGGTATCGCTCTGTCGGCATTGCTCTGTCTTACTGAGTGCGCTGCGAATCGACGCGAGTCGGTGCTGGCGAAGGATGTGGACTGTTGGTCGTGATGATTGATGTGTCGGGTACACGTAGTTGATGTCACTGGTGTCGCATGCTTTTT
>SMMQ01002076.1:43471-53923 GCA_008271595.1 [Pythium] brassicae (nom. inval.) | reverse complement strand
CTGTGACGTCACCATGTGCACGTGGGTACATGCCGAATTACCGGTATTGCTATTGGTAACCGTGTCCCAACGGTACACACCAGAGATGATGTGGTCCACATCGATCTCCATGTAATGGGATTGGAGAGCCCATTACAGCTCCCGCATTTTATCATCATAACAGTGTGCGTTCACAAGCATAGCGAACTAGCGCCTGCGGGCTCTACTCGCTCGGCTGCGGGACGTGAACCAGCTCATAGATGGGTTGGGAATGGCCATCTCCACGTCCTCGCCTAGCGGTCCGAGCCCGACAACGTCCTGAGTTGGTAAAGAATTTTTTATAGCGTGCAGCGGACGGCAGCAGCAGTCAGCAGGTGACGCCTGACTTGGCTTCAGCTGGCTCTGTTGCTTCGGCTCGGTGTTTGTGATTGGCGGCTGTGCGGACACCGCTGGAAGGCGCGCTCAATTTCTTGCGGATAAATTGCGAAGTGAGATTGATCCTGCTCGCTAACCGTGTACATGACTATGCATACTAGTTGTCTCCTACTGCGGTGCACTTGCCTGCCTTTGCTATTGCTCCCACTGTCGCTAGTGTGCTTCCGATTTGTATGCACTGCGCGTCCGGTTGTTCTCGCCTGTTCAGGTGTTCTGGCGAGTCCAGTCCTTCTCGTGCGCTGAGTTGTTTTTGCTCTGCCGTCCACTCTGCAGTTGGCGCTCTCTGGCGTGCGGTCTGGGCTCTCAGACATCAATTTTTCCAGGTTGTTGAAACGTCGCAAAATAAGTTCTTGCTAAGTTTGTTCAAGTATCAGTCCGGCTACATAGGCAAGAAAACGGACGGGGAGATGAAGAGACCATAAGATACTGCGACATCTTGGCGTGCGACAAGCAATGCCTACGGACTCCGGCGTCGAAGATCTCTGTCACGCGGTTTGCAAGAAGTCGGAAGATCGCTGAGTCAAGTACGTCTTTCGCTGATATCTCAACCGCCTCCTGGACGTGAAGCATTGGTCGGAGCAGAATCTTATTTGCGTCCGGAATTAGACAGAAGATATATCCGAAGCCGAGGGCGGTAACAAGCCCAGTGTCGAGCTACAATACGCTAAGTAGCAGACCCCTCGACCGTCGCACTGGTTCTCTTCGATGCGTTCGATGGCAGCTTCTTCATAAGGGCTTGGATCATGTCGAGATCGTCGTTGTACTTCCGAGGAATGGCTTGAACGGCGAGATTGAGTCGATGACCCGCACGTTCGAGGAGAGAGATGCCCAGTAGTGTAGCCAAGCGCTTGTTTATCAAGCAGTCGTATCCCAAGATAAACAAGCAGTGGACGGCACTTGTACTTTAATCACGACTGAGGATGGCGTCGATGAAGTTGCGGTGTGTCGGTGCCGACTGGTCGTCGTTAGGTTCGTTAATGAGCGGAGCCATAGCCGGGAGGGGACACTGCGCGACGCCGCTGATCTCGTAGCACGCGAACATTGCAAGAAAATGTTCTGTCGCATGCGTCCAGCCGTCAATCACTAGTCCAAAAGTGTCCGGCACCTTCGAGCCGATGGCTTTCTTGACGGCTAGAGTAACAGACTCCATCGCTGAGCACAGAGACTCGACACAGAACGGTTCAAGCGACGTGTACCTGTGGGTCAATAAATAAACAATTCAGAAAAATCGACATGTTGCACAAAAGTAATTACAAAACTACACATACCGTCTGGTCGTTGGGTTCTCGCAAAAGGGAGAGGAAGATTGCTCGTCAAGACCAAGCCCATCCATCCGGAGACAGTCGTGGCTAGCTGATTGACCCCTGACGCAAGCTTGTTCGCGCTCAACGATGCTGTATCTGCCTCCGGAACGACCGGTCCGGGTGCTGCAATCGGATGTGAGACATCAGGTTGCTGTACCCAGTCTTTGGTTGCTGTTGCTGAGGTGTCCCGCAGCGGCACTGGAACCTCCCCTCGGTCTCTTCGCCGAACCGGTCCAGAACGGGGGAGAAGGAGAATGCGGAGATCGTGGCAGGCGAAAGGGCTGTGCGTGGCATCTTGAGGAAACGAAAATGACTTCTGTGGTGTTGAAGAATGATCGCTTGCGCACTCGCAACCATCAAATCGAATGGTGCAGAACTTGCGCGCCTGTAAAAACAAACTAATATTTTTACGACAAATCTCGGTGTAAATATTTGATTTTTCTCGTAAAACCCGGGGGGAAATATTAATATATCATATTTTATTTCCAATCAATATATTTTTCGGTCGCTCTGTGCTGGAGGTCGCAACGGGCGACATTCCGTGGGGACGCAACATAAGCCCGATTCGGTGAAGTTCCGTGCGAGGAAGGGTCGCATTCCTCCTCGTCCAGTGTCAACGAGCGACGCCAAGTGGAACCTGATCGAGCTCATGACAGCACACGACGCGAAGCAGCCAGTGAAGATCGCGTTTGTGGTCGACAAGCTACGCGAAATCGCTGAAGCTTCGTAGTAGCAGCACGCAGATGGTTTGTCAATGTGAAGCTACAAGTAGTTCGACTGCTTCCCAGCACAGGCGCGCACGGGGTCATTCTCATCGCTTATGCAGTCGACTGAACTGCGGCATGCTGGTTTTCTTTGATGCCTGTGGCGGAGGTGACGGCGCTGGTGGTGCTCGAAGAGCTTGAGGTACTAGTCGCGGCAGCGTTCCGATGCGGGTGTTTGTCGGCGCAGCTGCTTGGCTCTGCGAGTGAGTCCGACTCGAGCTCGTGGCCGGGGCTCGAACATTCGACAGCCCAAACTGCGGGCCACTAGCGACGCCAGAACTTCGTGTGATTGCAGGAAGCTTGTTGAACTGGCTAGAGGTGCTTGGGGACTTCTTTGGCGGCGCGATCGGGTGCAACGCTGTTGTAGAGTTGCTGCCAGTGGAACAACTCGCGAACGACAAAGCGGCGTTGACGCGCCATCCCGCAGTAGGCCTTTCCGATGAGTTCATGAGCTTGGTGCTTCTGGATCTGGTCGACAAGTCTCTGTTCATACTGCCAGACGACACGACGCGAGCACCAAGTACGGGAGCACTGGGCTTCACGCTCGTCGGAGCGCGCTTGAGAGCTTCGTTGCGCCGCTCAAACCCTTTCTTGAGGTCGTCAAACTTTTGCAGGTGCGGGTTCGCGATGCGCTTGCCGGAAGCAGCGCCGACAGCAGGAGCGCGCACTTTCGGCGGCGGGGGCGCCGCCTTACTCCCGCGAAGACTACCGTTTGCTACGGTTCTGGGGGCTGAGCTTGCTCCCATGCTCGTCAAACTCCCGCACGGTCCTCTTCCTGGCTGCGCATTCCGAACTTGCGAGCTGATGGCCTTCCGGTTCGTCGCAGCCTGTCTCTTTTTCTCGAGCCATCCGTCGATCACGATGTCCTGCTTTACGTTCTTCTCGCGCTCTTCGCTTGCCTTCTCCTTCTTCATGAACTGCCGGCGCTCGCGCTCACCCATGCGCCGGAGTTGCCGCTGCCTACTCTCCGGCAGGCTGGTCAGAAATGTTGCCGATGACTTGCTCTGCCTCGCTGCACCTGCCTTCGCAGCAGGTATCGGCTTCTCTTTCGCACGCGCCTTGTTGGCTTTTGAGGCGTTGCTACTCGACTTCACCGCGTACACAGTCTTCGACGGCTCGTGGGGGCCGCTGGCGCTTCTTCGCTTCGAGAAGCGGAGCGTCCGACTTTTCCCCTTCGCAAGTCTACTCCTGTCCACGTCGTCACCACCATCGCCACCGCTGTGGTCGACGCGAGGATCGTTCTCAAGCGCATCCGCTCCGAGCCCAGCATCCTCCAAGTGCCGGATTCTCTTCTCGAGCTCCATGAGTTTGTCGAGGCTGCAGATTACTTGTGCGCTACCACCGACAGCAACACCAGCGCCGCTTGCGCGATTGTTGTACATGCTGGTGCTTCGTTGGTGACGCTTGACACTTTGCTGGTCAAGAAGGTCGTCCTCTTGGTTACTCCGGCGGTCCTTCGGGACAGAGCTCGACCGCGAATTCCCTCCATGAAGCTCTAGCATCCCTTCTCGGTATTTCTGCCGCCGGCGCTGCATATCTTCTCGCTGCGCCATCACCTCCTTTAGCCGCTTGAGATGCTGCACGTGTCGCTGCACGTCGTCCTCAAGCTTCATTTCGTCCCGCAGCTCTCTCGCCTCAAAGTCTCGAAAGAACTCGGAGTTCACCTCGAGCGGCCGGAGCTGCTCTTCTTCGATGATCTGCTGAATCCGAAGCTGTTTGTCCTCTGTGTCTTCGTAGGTCAACGCCCGCGAAAGGTGCGAGTCCTCGCGCTTGATCTTGTTGGTCTTGATTATCGCAGCCTTGAGCGCTGCTTCGTTCGCGAGCTTGTGCCAGTTGAGAAGCTTCATCTCCTGCTGCAGCTCGTCGGTCTGCGAAAGTGTGCGCGCCTTGCCTTTCCGGCTCGTGCCCATTCCGACCGCTGTGCGAGACGTCTGGCGGCTGGACGCCAGCCCACTCTCGCTCACCTCGTGGCGCGGATCGTCGTCGTCTCCATCCGCGGCTTCCTGAAAGTTGTCAAGCTCGCGTACCCAGCCCGAGTATTCGCTTGCGACGGCCATCTCTCCTGTGCTCAAACACGCTGGACCGAGAGCGGTGCTGAGGGTGTGCACACGTCCGCACACACCAGCTTCGTGCGGGTCGCAAGCGCGGCAAGTCGCGCTTTTTGTGGCAGCGTTTCTGAGCGATAAAGTTAGCTCGCACTTAGATGCGAGCTAAGGGTGACTCGCTCGCGTGAGCGCTTGGGCACTCGTCGAGAATGACCTCGGGGTCTGCTGCTCTCAGCCAAGAAAGGCGATGCGCCGAAGGTTTGTTCGGGCGGTGTACAGCTGGTGTCGCTTGCTCGTTGACGTCATGTCTGTGACGATGCTCTAGAGCTCAACACGTTTGACCACTTGATGGGCTGGACCTTCCGAGCGCTCGCTGGTGAAAGCGCCGACGAAAGAGCGCGTGAGTGAGAGCAAAGAGTTCAACTCCCTCAGGCCTTGCTTGACGCTGTTTCGGAAACTAACCCACGCGTGCTCCACAGGAGATGACATCGCACGCGAGATCCGCGCGGCCAAGCAGCGAGAGCTAACGTGCACCGCCTTTGGATCCGCCATCGATCTCCCAAGTGACTTCGTCGCACCGGTGTCGAGTGGAATGACCAGCACGAAGCGCAACTCGAAGCCAGCGAAGCACACGACGAGGCAGATTGCTACGTCGATGCAGACCAGCGTTGGTAGAACGCGCACAGCAGGATCAACTGCCTCAACAGTTGACAGATCCGCAAGCGGCAGCTCTTCACCCAAGGTATGGGGCTCTGAGGACCTGTATGGCGAAGCGTCCTCGCCAAAGAGAGCAGGTGTACCCAACGCCGTCCCTGTAACCATCCTGCACGCCTCGCCCGTGGACTACGTCTACGACATCAACGTCCGACGGCGGCTACGCAAGAAGACTGACTACGACCGCGTGGAGGTGCTGCACGACGTGGTCGAGAAAGAATCCCAACTGCGCGCGGCACACAAGTGGGTGTTCGACAGGTCAGCGAAAGCTGCAGTTTACATCACAGCCCGAAGCGATCATAAGCAGGCGTGGAGCCACTCCGAGCAGCACGAGGTCCTTGGCGAAACAGATGCAACGACGAGGGCACAACCCCCACTCATCACCGATGCAAATGCAGCATCGCGCGCTTCATCCACAGCCAGCAATCGCACCAGTGCGTCCGCACATGTGAGCAGGCCGGCGTCCAAGCAACGGCCGAAACCCGTCAAGTCGTCGATCGCGCCAAACGTCTCCGAGTGGCGGACGCAGGCGTTCCCCATTCACCCATCGGAGAGTGCAGCGGCGTTCGATTGGCGGCAGGCAGAGCGGCGCCAGCACCAGCGCTGGTGCGAGGCGAAGGACGTGCACGACACGATCGGCGACTTTGAGCTGCGCATGCGGCTCTAGCTATATCGATTTAACGCGTGAGTCGTCTTCACCGTGGTTCACGCTCTACGCCGTGCGCAACGGCGGTGCCACGAGGATCACGACGTCGCCGCGCAGGAAGAGCATCTCAATGGCGCGCTTGGACTGCTTGATGATTTCCTCGAAGGTCTCCTGGTCGAGCTCCTGCACCGTGATGGTCTCCTCCACGTCGCTCAGCACCATGTTGAGGTGCTGGTCGTACGCCTGTAGCACGCCACGCAGCTCGCGATCGCCACGGCACTTGACGTAGATCTTCTCGCCGACGCTCAGCTTGATCAGGTCCAGCGGCTCGTCGATCGATGCCATCTTCAGCTCGTGTGTCGTGTTCAGAATTGAAAACTTTGGCATCCGAATTTCATAAAATTGTGTTTTTTTTAAAAAAGAGATGTCGTTTTTCGCATATTTAGAAAATCACCAACCGTGTCGTTCACTGGTCACAAAGCAAGCAGCAGCAACATGCTCGGGTACGCGGGCGAGAACGAGCTCGTGCTGGTGCCGTCGTCGTCTGACTCGTCCGACAGCGACGCGGACTTTGCGATGGACCCGTCGGACCCCCGCGCGCACGACAAGAACCGACGCAAGCAGCAGCAGCTGCGCGTGCACCCGACGCGCGCGCCGCGCCGCACCAAGAGCCGACGGTCGATGGCGGTCGGCGCCAGCGTCTCTCGTTGGGACTCGGACTCGCCAGCGAGCGGCGACGAAAACGACGACGGGGATGAGGATGAAGACATTGGCGAGCGTGTGCCCGTCCGCGTCGTTTTTGAGGAGAACGCCGCAGAGGACACCGGGGAGGAGGACGAGCCGCTGGGCGGCGTCGACGACGCCGCCGCAACGCCATCGGCAGAGCAAGAAGAGCCCCCACGCGCCGCCGCCGTGAAGCTGTCGAAGTGGGCGCTATCTCGCTTTCTCGTGCCGCGCGAAGAGCGTACGATCCCTGTTTTCGAGGAGCTGCCGATCGAGCCGCTGAACGACCACATCTTGAGCGACTTTAGCTCGCGGCACCGCGGCAGAACCGGTGACGTGGAGGTCGCGAAGGTGATCGAGAGCGAGGAAAGCGAGGACGATGACGAGGATAAACTCGTCGTTGGCGCGCCGCTGTACTCGTCCACCGAGAAGGCGACAGTGGGGGACGCTAGCGGTGACGGCGCTTGTGCCGACAAGACCAAGGGGACGGGGAAGAATGCGGACAGCAAGAGCAAGCCCCCGAGCCGCCGGCGTCCAGAGAGCCGCTACTTCGTCACGGACCTGGCGACCAAGTGTTTCAACTGTGGTCAGATCGGACACATGTCGAGTTTGTGCATGAACGACCGGGTGCGTGCTTGCGGGTGATTGCAGGGACCCCACCTGATTGTCGGCGCGTCGAACTGCGTGCGGTGTCTGACGCGAGCCGGGCTGTGTTGGTGGGATACGTAGGTGTTGAAGCCATGCTACTACTGTGGATTGCGCGGCCACGTGGCCATGTCGTGTCCGCACCTGCCGTGCCCGACTTGTTTGCAGCTTGGTCACACGGCCAAAGTACGTTCGCCTTCGCTTTGATGGTGCTTACAGCGAGGGGGGGGAGGAGGGGGGTGTTTGGAAACAAGCGTGAGCGTGACGTGTTTGTGTTACTTCAGGAGTGCTCGAACAGCCCACCAAATGTGGACAACTGCGGCATCTGCGGACGCCCCGGGCATGAGGATGATGACTGCGAGCTCGGCGACGCAGCCTTTCAAGACGTTAGCTGCATGGTGTGCGTGAAGCCTGGACACTTGCACTGCGTGCCGATCCCCCCTCCCGCAGACCGCAAGTTTTACTGCCCAAACTGCGCGGAGAAGCACTTGCTGAGCGTACGTCGACACGTTTGTTTGGTGGTGGAGCGTGCCTTTCGGTGGCACAGCGTTGGTGATCTGACAGTGTGTGGATGCTTTGACTAGGAATGCTCGAGCTACGTGGAGCCGTCGCAGCCGAACTACGCAACGAGCAACTTCCGCATGGCGATGAAGTGCTTCGTGTGTCAGAACCCCGGACACCTGGCCGCTGAGTGCCCGCAGCGCAGTGGCCAGGCAACTCACTTCAGCTGTTTCAAGTGTGGTCAGCGTGGCCACTATGCGAGCGATTGCACTGGACGCCCTCGTTCGTACAACGACAATCGACAGAGTGGTCGCAAGCGCGGTCGCGACGAGTTTAACAGTGGCGACTACGATGAGGACGTGGAGGACGACGATTATCACTACCAAGTTCCAGGCGGCGGGTACAAGAGCAGTGGCGGGAACAGCAACAGCCGTCGAGTGTTCGCGAGCAGCAAGTCGTACTCGGACTCGACGGTTCGTCTCGACTCGGCGCTACCATCGTATCGCAGCAACGGCGGTGGTGGGCACAATAGCAGCCGAAGCAACAGCTACAGCTCCACCAGCGGCAGCAGGAACGGTAGTGGGTACAAGAGCAACGGCGGCGGCGACAGTGACAGGAGGCGAGGCGGGAATGGCGGCGGTCGGTGGAGGTAGATAGACGGATCCAAGACGACGAGCTACATGCATTCACTTCACGATCGACTGCGACGTGCTCAGCAGCGAACCACGCAGTGCTCTCAATGCGATCTATCATCAAGTTCACGTTCTAGGATGAGGAAGTGGAGAGGCTTCAACACACCACCGCTCAGTCTTGACGCAGCGCTCTCCCTGCCGCCGTGTACAATCGCGAATACGGAGACTGCGGGAGGCGCATCGGCGCCGCCAGCAGTGAAGTCGACGAACCGTCATCGGCACACAGGAGCGACACCACGCTCCGCCACTCTTCGAACTTGACATCACTCGAGTGCTCGAGGCCGAGGCGGTCGCGGCCGCGCGGAGTGTAGTACTGGATCCAAAACCACAGCAGCCCGCGGAAGTTCCTGCAGATGTACCCTTCCTTGCCAGCCAGCTCCTCGTGGCTGCGCAGTGCTTCGAGGACCGACGCCAGGCGGCGGCGTCGGTGCTGGAAGATCAGAATCACGATCGCCGTGTTCAGGCAGCATATGTTCTCATGGTTCACCTCTTCCAGCGACACGACGGTCATGAGGTCTCGCAGGAGCCGCACAATGTTCACTGTGAGGAACTCGCTCATCCGGTCCATCGCGTAATCGTTCGCGAGACCGAACGTTCCGGACAACGGGCTCTTGGCGAACTTCTCAGCAGACAGCAGCATCGATCGGATGAACACGTTCGAGTCCACCAAGTTCATGATCACCACCTCTGCGATCACACAGCGAAGAGCGATGGTAACAGAAGTCGTCAGTGTGTCTACCCGTCCGCCCTCATTGCCCCACCCCATCAAACTCTGCAACCTGCAAGCATGCCGAACGACGTACCCATGAAGCATCCAAACTGGTCGTTGGTCAGCTGCCGGTGGAAGAGCTGGAGCGTCTGCATGTTGCCTTTCGTCATCTCTCCGAGAAGGTCGAACGCCGACTGGAAGCTCCCCGGAGATCGATACCCTCCGCCGCACAGAATCTCGCTCACGAGCGCGCGCAGGAGTGGCGTCCGAGCCACGAAGAGCTGCTCGCTTGGCGCGGCGCGCCGAAGGAACGCCTCCACACACGACGCCAACCAAAAACGGTAAATCGAGTCTGCAGGCTGCCCGATCAGCGTGCTGATAATCTTGCAGAGCAGCCCCTTCTCCGGATGACTCAGTTCGATCGGGCTCATGTCGGACTCGCGCAGCAGCCGGAGCTCGTGCTCGCTAAGCAGCAGAAGCTTGCTCGAGTTGTCACTGTAGTCTCGGTCGCAAAAGTTGTGGATGAGCCGCAGGAACTGGATCTTGAGCGAGGCGTCCAAGCTGCAGTCGCATCCTGGACCGTGGAGTGGCGCGTGAGCCGGAGCCGGCGTTGTCGTCGTCCACTGGAACTTGTCAAACATCGTGCTCAGAGTCTTCACGAGCCCCATCTCAGCGAGTCGGTCCTGAAAGTCGATCTTCCGCTTTCCGTTCAGCAGTGTGCAGAGCACAAAGAGGACTTCCACTCGGTGAGGCGCTAGGACGAGCGATTTCATGATTGCTTGTGCCTCGACATCTTCAATCGCGTGCTGGCCCGGCGTGCGGCTCCGGAAGATCAAGTCCCGCAAGATCGCAGTTTCGATCGAGAAACGATGACGCTGGTGGTGCTCGGACGCTTCGCTTTCCGGAGCGGCGTCGTGGCTGTCCGCTCTGCGCTCACTGCTGTTTCGGCGCAGAATCGTCAGGTCGCCGCTGGATCCGAGCGACGGGTGGCTCACCAGCTGGTCGATCGTCTCCCAGTCGCTACGGTCCGGAGTCTGGCTCAAGAGCATCGCGAACTCTGCCGAAGTCGCGAGCTCAGACGAGAACGGTTCGTACACCGGGTTCAGCGCGAAGTAGAAGTTCTGCACTTGAAGCACAACCAGCAACCGCTGCAGCATGAGCGGCGAGTTGAAAATGATGGCGTGGTTCCGGTCCACGATGTTGTCAGCGCGCATCATGCGGTTGCGTCGGAGCTGCAGCAGCTCGAGCGACTTGATGATCTCTGGCGGAACGGCAGCCACAACGCGAAACAAGTC
>SMMQ01002272.1:32872-44547 GCA_008271595.1 [Pythium] brassicae (nom. inval.) | reverse complement strand
CTGCCTCACGGAGGTGGCTATGCCCCGCCAGCGCCTGCGCAGCCGCAGTATGGAGTAGGTCCATGGCACGGTGGCGACGGCCGGTACTACGCGCCACCGCCTGTGGAAGGTGTCTACGGACAGCTCAAGGTGCGGCGGTGGGCAGACGCGCCGTGATCAGGGCTNCTGCCTCACGGAGGTGGCTATGCCCCGCCAGCGCCTGCGCAGCCGCAGTATGGAGTAGGTCCATGGCACGGTGGCGACGGCCGGTACTACGCGCCGCCGCCTGTGGAAGGTGTCTACGGACAGCTCAAGGTGCGGCGGCGGGCAGACGCACCATGATCAGGGTCACTCGCTGCAGCCAGCACCAGTGAAAGATGGCGTGAATGAGCGCGAGTATGTAGCAGAAAAGCGATTGCGACGACGCTTATGCACGGTGTGCGCCCCACTCAGCACGCACGGATTGTCGCGCGCGGAGACATCCTCGCGCGGACGAGGTCGTCAGCCCATTCACCCCGACCGACCGAGGCGTGAACCGAGAGTTTGAGCTGGAACCGGCAACTTTGGTGAGCTCTTGCTGGCCGAATGCATTGCGCTTGACTGCAACGACTTGTTTGTTTCAGTTCCTCGGTTCCAGATGAAAGTCATTTCGACCTCGCTCACATAGTGAAGTCAAGTCACGCCAAGCCGGACTCGATCAACGGCAGCACACTTGAAATTTGTATGTGCCCCCCGACACGCTGAAGCGCGATGGGCAGGCAACGAGTGAGTGACTCCTGTCGCTGGTGACCTAAGTTGCCGATCGACCGCCAATTCGCCAAGCTCACACGCGGCGACATGGACGGCTACCTGCTCGTGTTCACCAAGGAGCGCACGGCGCAGATCCGCTACTGTGTGCTCGACTGCGGGCTCATCCGGTGCTATGAGCGCCCTGACGGCGGCGGCGGTGGTGCTGTGGACTGCATCGAGCTCACGCGTCACCGCTTGCGCGTCAAGCCGCTCGTGGGCGGCAACGTCAGCCCCAACCGCTTCGTCGTGCACACAAGCGAGGTGAAGCGCAAGGACCAGGCGGGCCGCCTCGCCGCTGTGGCGCTTCGTGAAACCTCGCACGTGTTCGCAGCCCCCTCGCCGGACGCCATGTGCCGCTGGGTCAACGCCATCCACAACTGGCGCCGGCACATGTTTGACGACCCGCTCACGCGCTTCAGCGCCGAAGACCAGAGCCACCGCCGCGCGGAGCTCGAAGCCGACCGCCAGGGCGTCGTGGAGCTTGCCGTGCGTTTCGACATCCGCCTCGCGAGCTGCAGACCCCTCGCCGGCGCCGTGGCCCCAGACCCCGCCCAGCCGCCGACCGCCGCGTCCACAGCAGCAGGAGCGGCGACAGCAGCGAAGAAGAAGAAGAAGACCAAGTTCCCCAAGATCCGCCCGATCTCCGCCATCAGCGAGGCGGCAGCGCGGAAGGTGCTGCTCATGCGGCCATCACGCGCGAGCGGGTTCATCGCGTCCCTGCTGCCAGGGCTCCCGACCGCAAAGCGCGAGTCCGCGACCGCCAACTAGCACGCCCGTCGCCGTGCGTATCTGTCGTGAGAGTACAGTACCAAGTGAAACAAAGCGCGAAGACTGATAGACCGACCACCCACACCACACCACCACCCACCCACTAAGCACCATGTAATCAAGAACTACAGCACACACGCAGCACCAGAGCAAGACGGACGAGTGGGCACCGAGAGAGAGAGAAAAAGTGCACGAGGTATGCTCCGATTCCACCGCGTGTGCAATGCTTCCTGCCCCTCCCGCCTCAGCTCAGCAAGCAGCACACGCATGCGGCACCGCTCAGACTCTGGTTCTCGTTGCTTCCTCTCGCGATTTGCGACCGCGCGCCGGCGACGGCGTTGTCGGGTGTCAACGGAGAAGCGCTCTACAGGTAGAGGCCTTCCGGGATGTTCGCCTTCTTCCGGTACAGCGCCTTCTCCTTGGCTTTTCGAAAGTCCGTCTGCGTCACGCGCATGCGACGCTCGCGCAGCGCCAGCAGTCCGGCTTCTGTGCACACGGCCTTGATGTCAGCGCCCGAGAGCTCGTCCTTCGCCATCACGAACTCCTCCAGGTCCACGTCCTCTGATAGACTCATGCGGCTCGTATGGATGTTGAAGATGCGGCGCTTCGTCTTGATGTCGGGGAGCGGGAACTCGATCTGCACCGCGCACCAAGCAGTAGCAGCAGCAGCAGCAACGACGACAACAGAGTAAGCACAACAAAAACAACCCCCAGAGACATCATCAACAGCTCGCTACAACTACCCCCTCCCCCCCACCCACACACACACTCGCACCTTTCGGTCAATCCGCCCCGGACGGATGAGCGCGGGGTCGAGACTCTCGATCGCGTTTGTCGCCATGATGACTTTCACGTCGCCGCGCTCGTCGAAACCGTCGAGCTGGTTGAGCAGCTCGAGCATCGTGCGCTGGATCTCGCGCGTGCCACCGCTGCTCGAGTCGTACCGCTTGCTGCCGACCGCGTCGATCTCGTCGATAAACACGATCGACGGCGCGTGGTCGTCCGCGACGCGGAACATCTCGCGCACGAGCTTCGGGCCGTCGCCCAGGTACTTCTGGATCAGCTCCGAGCCCACGACGCGCAGGAACGTGGCCGACGTCTGGTTCGCCACCGCCTTTGCCAGCAGCGTCTTGCCCGTGCCCGGCTCGCCGTAGAGGATCACGCCCTTCGGCGGGCGGATGCCGATGCCCTCGTAGAGCTCCGGGTGCGTGAGCGGCAGCTCCACGGCCTCCTTGATCTCCTGGATCTGCGACTCGAGCCCACCAATGTCGGCGTACGACTCGAGCGGCGCCTTGTCCACTTTCATCACGCTCACCATCGGGTCCGTGTCGTCCGCGAGGATGCCGACGACCGACATGACCTTGTTGTGCAGCAGCACCGAGCAGCCGGGCTCGAGCATGTCCTGGTTCACGAACGACATGACGCCCACGTAGTACTCTGGGCCGACCGACGACGACACGATCGCGTGGTTGTCGTCGATCATCTCCTCGAGCGTGCCGACGCCCATGGGCGTGCCGCGCAGGTCGTCCACCTTCGAGCGCTCCTCCTCGTCCTTCTCGTGCTTGGGCTTCATCACCTCCTGGTTCTGGATGAACTCCTGCTCCATGAGCAAAAAATCTTTGATGCGCTCGAGTTTGAGCAGGCGGAGCTTGCACTTGGCCGTCGGGTACACGGGCGGGATGCGCACGGCCACCGACGGCCCTTTCTTCTTCTTGCGCCGACGCGTGGGGCCGCCGCCGCGCGGCTCAAACTTCTTCTTCTTCTTCGCCGCGTCGTCGTTCTTCTTCTTCGCCGCGTCCTCGCGCGACTGGCGCGGGAGTCCGCTCTGGCCCTGCCCCATGCTCGTTCGTCCCCTTCACTCGCTTCTGACCTTCGAGAGAGTGAGAGAGAGAGAGAGTTGAGAGAAAGCAGCAAAGATCTCTCCCCCTTTTTGACCTCTCACCCTTCGAAACCGATCAGCGACACACCAGACCACACACGATATGACGGAAGCACAAATTTAGGAAAAACATTTGTTGATATTTGTAAATACGTTCGCTTTTCGAAAAAATGTGCCGTTTCGCTGCATTTGGCTACATCTCGGTGAAGCCATTTGCTGGAGCACGTCTATGACCATTGCCAGCTTCGAAGCAAAGACTCGAGGGTGCAAACGAGAGACCCAAGACTGCTCCGACATCTCATTCCCATTCGGGGCTCTCTTATCGCCGCTTCCAAAGCTCGGTCCTCTCCTCCGCCATCTCCGGCAACCAGCAAAGTTCCGGCGCCTTGTATTCATAGTAACCTCCGAGCACAGCGGTTTTGCTGGTGTATTTTGGCAGCTCCCGCTTGATCTTGCTTGCCTCCCGGTTTCTCTTCCCCACCCCACACACCGCCGAGCCGCGCCTCTCTCCTGTCGATCGCATCGTCTTATACTTGCCTTCACAACAGCTCGCACGTCACCACACCTCAAGTCCAAGAACCGCGAACTGAAGCCATTCGCCACGCAGCAGACGACGCGATGGCCAGCACGAACAGCTCCGCGGGTGAAAGTACCTTCCCACCACTGTCAGGCACGGCAGCAGCGTATGCCTCCTCGTCCTCGACGTCTTCATCCTCCACGACCTCGGCGGCAGCGATCTTCCCAGGCAAGCAAGCTGAGGCAGCTGGTAGCGCTGCACGATCGCCGATCGTAGCGGAGAAAGACCCGAGCTACTCGCCGCAGAAAACGTCATCGGGCTCTTCCAACGGTGGTGTGACCTCCACTGCGCTCTCGCCGATTCTTCGCCCCAACACATACTCGTTCGTGGTCTCCGGCACCACATTCCAAATCGATCTCAAGTACAAGCTGCTCAAGCCAATCGGCCATGGCGCCTATGGAGTCGTCATGTAAGGAAAACTGGGACTCACAAGAACCTGGTTACCAGTCTGGACACTCCACGATACGGTGGCTCATGATCTACGCATTCCGTTTCTTCTTGTGTCATTGCAGCTCAGCGGAGAATGCCGAGTCGAAAGAGAAAGTCGCGATCAAGAAGATCTCCAAGGCGTTCGAGGACATCGTGGACGCGAAGCGCATTCTGCGCGAGATCAAGCTACTGCAGCACTTCGATCACGAGAACGTGATCACGGTCGTGGATCTGCTGCCGCCAGCGACAGTCAACGAGTTTGAAGACGTGTATATCATCTCGGATCTCATGGAGACTGATCTTCACCGGATCATCTACTCTCGTCAGCCGCTCACGGACGACCACATCCAGTACTTCCTCTACCAGGTACCGAGTGTATTGCACGATCCCCAGATGCACCTTCGGAGAGTGAGCTGATGCCAATGCATGTTACTCTGCTGCACAGATCCTGCGCGCACTCAAGTACATCCACTCGGCGAACGTGCTGCACCGCGACCTCAAGCCGTCAAACCTGCTGCTCAACTCAAACTGTGACCTGAAGATCTGCGACTTTGGACTGGCACGCGGCGTCGAGCCGGACGAGGACAATATGGAGCTGACCGAGTATGTTGTCACGCGCTGGTACCGCGCTCCGGAGATCATGCTCTCTACGAAGGAGTACACGAAGGCAATCGATATCTGGTCGACGGGCTGCATCTTCGCGGAGCTGCTCGGCCGCAAGCCGCTCTTTCCAGGCGATGACTACATCCACCAGCTCCAGATCATCTGCGACAAGCTCGGCACGCCTCGGGAAGAGGAACTGACGTTCGTGACGAGCGAGAAAGCGAGGCGGTTCATGAAGAACCAGCCGATGAAGCCCGGCGTGCCATTCTCCAAGTTGTACCCAACCACGAACCCGGCCGCGATTGATCTGCTCGAGAAGATGCTTGTGTTTGACCCTGCAAAGCGCATCTCGGTCGGGGAGGCTCTTGAGCACCCCTACTTAGACTCACTCCACAACGTTGACGACGAGCCCGAAGCGGACACCGTGTTCAGCTTCGACTTCGAGAAGGAGGAGCTCACGAAGACGCGTCTGCAGGAGCTCATCTTCGAGTGCGTGCAGGTGCCTTTGTGGTAACGAGGGAGGGCTGCCGTCTCGAGCGTGACGTTCTCTTTGTGTGTGTGTGTGCAATTTCACAGAGAGATCTGCAAGTTCCACCCAGAGGCGGAGTTTGTTGGCAGCGCTGCGAAGAAAGCGCCGACGACGAACACTCTTCCAAGCGACCCCAAGATCGCGCAGCTCTTGAGCCCAAGGTGCGTCACACCGCTGAGCAGGTGATTGATTGGATTGCGTGTGTGGCAAAAGTCGCTGATCTCGTTGAGGCGGACACACGTTCTCTGCTCATCATTTCCATCGCAGCAACACCGGAAGCACGCAGCAGTGACGCTGCCACTGGAGCCTCCCGACTCCGCGACCAGGACCACCGCCACTATCACTCACGAACGCACACGACACAAGGACAACAGAAGCAGATTCATCACCACGGAGATACTCGAAGAAGACGGACAACGCGTCCACTTTCGGCACTAGTGTCTCGCGCGCACAGTCCAAAAAAATGCAGAAGCCTATCCACTTGATATCCAATGCCTGCGCCTCGAGACGCTCGTCATCCGATCAGTCCATCACTCCAAGTGGCAACCGACTGCGTCTTGTCGCTGTAGTAGTTCGTCCACGGACCACTGCCTTTCGCGTAGAAATCCATCGGGTACGACCCTTCCTTCCACTCGGCGCGCTCCAGGCACACCTCCGCCTCGTACGGCGACAGGAGAGGCTGCAAGCGATAAACGGCACAGCAAGCAGCTTGAGCAATAGAATTCAGGCAGCGTCGTACGTACAACGCCGCCGCACCTTTGTGAAGGCGTAGCCCCAGTCGATTGAAAGACGCGGACATGCGACCTGGATCCATGCGTCCACGTCGTGGAAGCGAGCCAGCTAGCAGCATACACACCACGAACCCAAGCGCGTATGAGTGCACCGCACTGCTTCAACGCATCCCAGAGTCCAAACTCTCCTCACCTTGTCGGGGAAGATCTCCGAGAGCAGGAGCACGAAGAACTGCTTGCTTCGCTGCTGTAGTAGCTGCGTGAGGCGGTCGAGCACCAACGGGTTGCCCTGGCGACCCAGCGTGCCAAGGATGATGCCGAACCGCTGCGCTGACTTGGCGCTCGCGATGGCGTCAGCCCGGATGCCCATCATCTGCGGGAGGTCGTACTTCTCAATCGACAGCACCTTCGGGTACGGGTCGTAGCGGTACGCCCTTAGCTGCGGGTTGGCGATCATCGCCGACTTCACGCGCGATCACAAGCGCCAAGCGACGTGAGCTCAGTGCGCGTTCACTCTGATGAAGCTCGTGTGAATGAATGAATGATCACGCACCTCGAGGTGAAAGCGGCCGTCGGCAATGAACACGAGCGCATCGACGCCGTCGATGATCGGAGAGGTGCAGCCGAGCACCTCGCCAGGAGACAGCGGCTTCGCCTGCGGGATCGACATGTGCGGGAAGAACTCGAGCAACTTGGTCGACGCGACGTGGACGGAGCTCGCAAACTGGATCGTCCCCATGAGCGCGATCTGAGCAAGCCAAGAGACGAACGAGTGCGGGTGTCGCCAGTGAGTACGGGACGATCGACGCGGGGACATCCTGAATACCACCACACACGCGCCTTTGTGTCCGGTTCGAACGTGAGCTTCACGCACTCGATCAGCTGTGACCACATACGACAGTGTTGCACAAGCGATCGCGTGGATGACTCCCAACCTGTACTATGAACCGCATAAGCGCCGCTCTTGCACGCACATGGTCGATGTCGATCGAGATGTCGACGAACACGTAGAGCATCTTGATGGTCGTAATGTCGATCGGCACGAGGCAGCTGTGTCCGTAGTGGACCATAAAGTCGGCGCCGAGAGCGATCGCAGTGAGGTCGTCCACGCAGCACGCGCCATACGTCACCTGCAGGAGAACCGGGCGAGCGTGAGCGATGGTTTCCGGCTGCAGCGGATCCACAGCCGCGGAGCACGCACGTCGCCGAGGATGATCGTGTCTGCACCCGTGAAGCGCTCGATGATGTCCGAAATCACGCACGAGTAGAGCAGGAGCCCCTCGGGGAACTGCAGCGCCACGCGCTTGCTGCCCGCCTGGCGGACGCGCCACACGGTCTTGCGGATCTCAAAGTTGTAGTTCCACGGCAGCTGCGTTCCAATAGACACAGCTGGGTCGGCTCGCGAGACAAGGTCTTGATGCGGCACACTAACAACATACACAGCGCGCTCTGCACCTGCGCAATCGCCTTCGCCAGCTCCGGGTCATTCTGGATGTCGTCAGGGATCTGGTTGGCCATGCGACGCCGTGCAGCCGCCTCTGACGGCTTTCGCTTCGTGCGCGGCTTTCGCACTGTGAGCTCAGCGCCAGCATTACAGCTGGTATGGGTACATGTGCGAGAGCAAGAGAGCAACGTTGTCATGAGGTGCAGTGTTTTAGCATGTGGACGACGACAACAGCAACAGTGGAGGTCGAGCGCACCCGCACTGATCGCCACTGCCGCAGCAGGCACCATTGCCGGCACCAGCTTCCGATGCGGACGCGCACTTTCTGCCAGAGAAGCGCGGTGGATCCGCTGCGACAGCAAGAGGCGCGCCGTGACCGGCACCAGCATCAGCAGTGGTGGCCATTGTGGCTGGTGCGGAGGTGTTGTGTTGCAACGAAAAAAATTTGATCGCCAAAACGTGCAACTGTGAGTTCCTCAATAGGTACGTTTCTTAGAAGTACCGCAACAAACGTCAAGAAGTACGATCCGTGGATGGAGCGACAGGGGGATGTTTCTGTGTGAAAGAAGAAAGGGAACGGATTTTATCAAATTTTATGCTACTAGCTAGATATTTAAAATTTAAAGGTAAAATATTGTAACAACTGATTGATCAAGTTAACCAGTGAATCATACTCGGGTATACTGAAATCAACATGTACTGATTGAGTGGATTTTTCCAATCAATCGGTACATGTTGATTTCAGTACATCCGTGTATGATTCACTGGTTAACTTGATCATTCTGAACTGATGGCTCGTTGAAAAATGAAGATGACGAAGTGAACAAGTATAGCAGGTTATTATTTATTATGCGAAATGCGAGGTTGGGATGCATCATCTGTTCTTATCCTCCTCGCTTGAATCCCCTCTCTATCTTTCACTAAGAGGTGCAATGTTCCGCTTTCGTACATTTTTTATATATAAAAGTCGATTTATGAAAGCATGCCTCAATCTGACCTGTCGACAGATCGCGCCAACATGTTGACGCTCACAAAAGTTGACATGCATTCTGTAGTGTGCGACATGATGTCGACGTGTTAATTCCACGTGTTTGGATTGGTGGATTTGACCACTGAAATAGAGCGCTGTGAACGCGTTTTGACCTTTCAACCGCACTTTGTCTTCTCAAAGCGAACTTTGTGTTCGTGAACTGCCTTCTCGCATTCCGCAATCGTCCCCGATTGCGACAACACAATTTCTTCGGCTGATCACCAGTGCTCGCTCGCTCCACGCCTGCCGCGCTCTCCGTGACTTGCCGCGCCCGCCCGCCCGCCTGCCTCCCCAAGAGATACGCTTCGAGCACACGACACGCGCGCTGAAGATATGGACGCGTTCAACAATCTCCTGCAGGCCACCACCGCGCGCAACGGCGCGAACAACGCGAACGCGAACGCGAACGCGAACGGGGCGCTTCCCGCCAGCCTCGTGCAGTCGCTCAGCATGCAGAGCGGCATGACGCTCCCCATGGGGATGCAGCTGCCCATGGGCATGACCATGGCCGGTAGCGCCCCGGGCGGTGCGGCCGGCGGCGGCATCGGCTCCCTCCACCGCATGAACCCGCTCATGGCCGGCAACTCGCAGATGTTCCCGAGCCTCGGCATGGCCATGCCGGCGACAGCTGCGAGTCCGGCCGCGTCCGTGGCGTCCTCTGCGTCGGCGACCCCCGCGGCGACGAACGGCACAACCGCCAAGGGCAAGCCGAAGGCGGCCGCGGCGAGCAAGAAGCGCAAGGCGCCCGCGCCGCCGTCGTCGGTGAACGACGGCGACGACTCGAGCGTCGAGGAGAACGCGCAGCCGGAGGAGTACGAGGACCCAAAGGCGAAGCGCCGGGCGCAGATCGCCAAGGCCGCGCGCAAGCACCGGCAGCGCCAGAAGGACGAGCTCATCTCGCTGCGCTCTAAGGTGAAAGACCTGAAGGAGCAGATCGAGGTGCTGCAGTCGTCTGAGCCGTCGGAGCACAACACGGAGCTCGGGTGGAAGCAGGAGGCGGAGCAGCACGCTGAGATCCGCGCGCGCGTGGATCAGGAGAACGAGTTCTTGAGGAAGACGCTGATGGAGCAGATGAAGTTTATCCAGCGCCTCCAGGACTACTTCACCAAGCAGCCGCTGCTCAACATGCCGTCTCTCGACATGATCCTCAACTCGTCGTCGTCGGCGTCCACGACCCCGGCGGCACTCTCGAACACGATCTCGTCGGCGCCTCCGAGCCTGCAGATCCAGGCTAGCTCGTTCAAGGACCAGCTGCTGCAGCTGGCGTCGGATGCCATGGGCGAGGCGGACAAGCAGCTCGCACAGTGCGACACGTCCTTCCGCAGTCCGAAGAACCCGACGATGACGTACTTTGGGCTCCAGGTGCAGTACGACATGAACAACAACGATATGGGCATCTACTTCCGCCACCAGATGTTCAACTGCGACGCGCGCACGGTCGGCGAGGACCTCTGGAACTGCATTGGCGACACTGAGTTCGATAGCAAGTTCCCATTCATGGAGACGTCGGAGGTGAGACTCCGCACTGGTGGTTGGTTTCGTGGTTGGGTTGGAGCGTGGTTGAACACTGTCACTAACTCTCGTTGCTGTGTTTGCGTGGCGCCTCGGCAGCTGTTGGACGAAGTTGACGCAAACACCAAGTATGTGCGCCGCGTGGTGCGCCTGACGATCTCGAACGACGCGGCGCACAGCGGTGGCACCATGAAAGAGGAGAGCCTCGTGGTGAACCAGAAGCGCGAGGGACCGGACGGGAGCATCGTCTTCGTCGGCCAGACAGTGAAGAACGACCCGAGCCACCCAAAGGCGATGGACCACATCCGCCGCAACCAGACGACTGCGTACGTGATGACGTTCTGTTTGCTCTGCGCTGTTTGCGTGATGAGTTTGGCGGTGGTGGCCCGTGGCTCACAACTCTGGGAAACTATGTGAACTGCTACAGCGTCTCGATTCGCAACTTCACCGAGGCGACGGGCTCGGGCTGCACGCTGCTGTGGTCCGTCCGGGTGCTGATCGACAAGGACTCGGACGAGCGCTCGAAGAACTCGAACGTGCCGGACGTGATCCTCAAGAACCTCTTCGAGGTCTCGCCCGTGTACGTCAAGGCGCTCGTGGACCGCGCGCGGGGCGTGATGCAGCACATCTGAGAGCCGCGCTGGCGGCTCCGAAGTCGCGTGCGACCAGAAGAAGAACACGCGAGCGAACAAGCGAGCGAGCGCACGCAAAGGTGCTGGTCAGTAGACGTGCGCCTATCAAACTATATAACGTTATTGCTTCAGCGCGGGTAGTGGGTGTGAGCGCGTGTTGGTCGAGGTGCTGCAGCCCTCGCCGAGGCGGACACGCAGCGGGGGAAGTAGGGCCCATCTCTCTCCTCCGTACAGTGAGCTTGTCCTCCCGTCGTTCTAGCGATGGCGGCTGCGCGCGTAGTCCCGACTGTCTCGACGGCTGCGCTCGCGGCTGTGGCTGCGGCTCCGGTTCCTGCGCGCGCTGCCGCTCCCGTCTCGCCGGTCGCGCGCTGGGCTGCGGCTGCGCGGTCGCGGCTGTTCACGCCGGCGCTCGCGGCTTCGGCTGCGCCGACTCGTCTCGCTCCGCTGCGAGGGCGAAGGGCTTCGCTTCGAAGATGACGAGGGCGGTGCTGCAGCTGGCGCCGGCTCGCTCTGTCTCGGCGGAGACGCTGGGCGGGGCGTCGAGGACTCGGAGGCGCGGACGCTGTCCGACGGCGGCTGGTAGATCGCGCTGCGTGGCATCAACATCAACGGCTTCAGTCTCCGGCTCATGGTGCACACGCGCGTTCAACAGCCGCAAAGCGACACGAGAGCCTCGCACCTGTACGACTGCTGTAAGCGCGCCAGCGCAGCAGCTTCGCGCTCCGCCTTTGTGGCCTTCACCTTCTTCTTCCTCACCCCAAAGTCGTCGTATC
>SMMQ01002272.1:390-32858 GCA_008271595.1 [Pythium] brassicae (nom. inval.) | reverse complement strand
GGGGGGCCCCCCCCCCCCCCCCCCCCCCACCCACACACACACACACACACCAGTGAGCTCACAGTCACCACCTCAGTAGATCTGTCGACCGCCGCACACGCACCGCTGTTGCCGCTCGTTGAAGCCGCCGCCCGCGCCGTCGCGCTTCTCGTCCTGCTCAACGTTCCCCGACGACACACATGGTTGGCGAAGGAACCAGGCGCTAACAGCCACCCAAGCAGCGCGAGCCCACGCACCAGTCCGGGCATCCCGGGCTTGGCGGTCTTGCAGATGTTGCACTCAGACCGTCTCTCCCAGTTGATGTTCCCACACCTACTCGCGAGTTCGCGAACGACACACGCGCAAGCCGAATCAAACGTGAGCGATCGCAACGCACGTTCGCGCCACGTCCCTCGCGTCCGCCAACGCACGTGATGCACGTCCAGTCCCCAGCCTGGAAGAGTCCCGGCGGTCCGCGCGCTTCCAGCGGCGCAACAGGCTTCACGCCACCAGCGCCATCGGGACGCGCCGTACTGCAGCGATTGCACTCGGTGCGGCGCGCGAAGTTGACATTCCCGCATCTGCACGAACAGCCAGTCAACACACACGCAGAAGTCCACAAGTGAACAAGTGAGCGTGTGAGGGTGGTTGGCAGTGAAGTGCTGTCGAACGCGGCACCAGAGGGCAGCGCTGTACACTGCAAGGAAGGGAAGGGGGAGAGGGAGACACACCCTGGGTTCGGGCACTGCCAGTCACCGTCGGCTACTTGGGGTCCTGCGCCTCGCCCACCGCCGCCGCGACCTCCGCGTCCGGTCATCATGATGTCAGCGCTTGGTGCTTTTGCTCCGATCCAAAAAGTGCTTGTTTTTGATCACAAAAAATGTCATTTTCGCAACTTCACCAGCATCAGTTCCACCAAGAGATGCCGCAGCAGCCTTCGTGTCTTGGTGAGCTGCACACCAACACTGTTCAACGCGACACGAACAAGAAAACAGTTCGAGCGGCGCTCCTCTCAACGACGCCAGTTGCCATTCCATCCAACTCTACTACGTCGAGAGGCTTGCTGCGGATGGCGCCGCCTCGGTTGCTGTCTTCTGAGCAGCAGAGTCCTGGTCTGAACTCGCGGCTTCTTGCGCCAGCTGGAAGAGGAGCACGGACGCCTCCAGCGCATACCTCCGCTCTCTCGCGGTTCGTGCGACCACCAACTTTTCGAACGTCTGCTGCACCTCGATGAGCCGGTGGTGTACGAACTTGTGGCGGATCTGCGCCTTCGCGGACTCGTCGAGCACCTGGAACCGAAAGTCCGCAAGGTCGCTTAGACCTTTGAGCTCCTCGACGGACTTGAAGAGGCTCTGCGTTATTTCAGGGGACATGTCGTCGAGTGTCGAAGCGTGCGACTGCATCACTTCTTCCAGAGCGAGCTCGAAGAACTCCTGTTTCACACGATGCATCGAACGAATTACCACCCACTGCGCTACGATATTCCCCGCACACTGCTTGCATCTCCGTCCATACACACAAGCCGCACCTTCAGATCTGCGCCATTCATCCTGTCGAGATCTTCAAACACGCCGGACTCGTAATTGAACGCGAACGACCCGACCACCGAACTCTCTTCGTCGTTGTCGTCTTCTTCATCGAAGAGCGCGGCCGCTTCGTCGAGCAGCATGTCGAGCTCGTCGAGCAAACTCTCGTGGTCGCCGAGTCGATCGCCCTCGTCGACATCGCGCGCGGCGTCCACCTCGTACTGCTTCACCACTTGCTCAATCCTCACGCGCCTAGCGACCTCCGCGCGTTTATCTGCCTAATCTCATTCGTGACGTATTGCGAGATTATAAACACACGAAGTAGCAGTGATAACGCTGCGGGAGTGCGAGGTTTGTCGTACCTCTTCGTCGCGGTCGAGTTCGGTGGTCGCGTGCTGCGGTGCGATGGGAACGCCATTAAAGATGCCTTCGCGACAGAAGGGGCCGTTCAGGCTGCTGCACACGGGTGCACGTCGCGTCTCCTCGCAGTAGCTGACGCCGAGCGCGAGCACGAGCGTCCATGCTCCTGCCGCCGCAACTGAACGCCTGCATCGCATGCTTGTCAAGTGATGACACGTTGCTCGGAGTCTGGGACACAGCATATGTTGTATATCAGGCAAGGGTCATTCCGTACCAAAGAGTCTCAAACGGGACGCGATTCCGAATGTCCCGAAAATAATATCCAATTCAGCAGCATACAAAATACAAGAGATTCGTTTTTAACTTACAGAGGTCAGAGCTACTAATCAGGAAACCAAAGTACGCTTCCCGTGCACCAGCCGCCAGTGAAAGAAATCCGCACGCCCCACTCGCGCCTCCCACGGACATGCGCGTGCTCGTGCCCTCGAAGGCTCTCCGCGCGGCCGTCGCCGCCGCCGCCAGCGGTCGCAGCGTCTCAACTGTCGCCAAAGCCGCCGCGCGCTCGCCGACCGCGCTTGGACTCGCGCCGCGCTCCTCCGGGCTGCCGGCGCCGGAAGTGGACATCAAAATCGCGATCGACAAGCTCAAGCAGTCTACGCGCAAGTTCGACGAGACGATCGACATCGCCGTGCAGCTCGGCGTGGACCCGCGCAAGCCGAACCAGAGCGTGCGCGGCGTCGTGACACTGCCGAATGGCACGGGCAAGACCGTGCGCGTGGCAGTGTTCGCGCGCGGCGTCAAGGCGGAGGAGGCGAAGGCGGCCGGCGCCACGATCGTCGGCGCCGAGGACCTCGTCGAGATCGTGCAGAGCGGCAAGCTCGAGTTCGACAGATGCATCGCCACCCCGGACGTCATGGGTCTTGTCGGCCGCGTCGCGAGAGTGCGTGCAGCAGGAGTCGTTCATGCGATGCACAAGCGAGAGTGAGTTTGCCTTGCGCTGCGTTGGACCCGCTCCGCTAACGCAGCGAGCCTGTGTCTATGTGCTTGTGCTGCCTGCTTGCTGCGCTGTTCTGTGGTCGCTGGACGCGGCAGATTCTCGGCCCGCGCGGTCTGATGCCGAACCCGAAGCTTGGAACGGTGACGGTGGACGTCGCGACCGCGATCGCGGCGGCCAAGGGCGGGCAAGTGGAATTCCGCGCCGAGAAGAAGGGCATCATCCACGCGGGCATCGGCAAGGCCAGCTTTTCGGAGGAGAAGCTGCTGGAGAACGTGCGCGCGTTCATGGTCGCGCTCGGGGACGCAAAGCCTGAGGGCGCCAAGGGCAAGTACATTAAGGCGGCGCACTTGAGCTCCACGATGGGCCCGGGCTTCGCGCTCGACGCCAAGCAGGTCGACCCGTCGTCCGCGTACTTCATGCGTTTCGACTAGGCCGGCGCGCGAGTGTGCGGCGCAGTGTCAAAAAGCAAGCCAGAGAGAGAGGACAAGAGGCCGGCCGGTTGAGCAGCGCAGCCAAGGCTCTGGACGTTCGTTCCCCTTTGGCAATGAATGCACTTTAGAATCTGCTCGTGGCCGCTTCGTGCTTCATCGTCATGCACCCGCTTGCCGTTCAGCGTGCTCATACCCACCCACCCACAGGATTGATCGGACAGTATCGAACGCCAGCAGCCACGGATGAACAACCTGTCATCACGGACGGCAAAAAACCCAGCAGACAGATACAAAAACCTCGCTTCCCCAGCGAATCAATCGAGGCTTTAAGACAATCACTCTGGTCGCCATGAGCAACATTGCTGGCTGGACGCGCGCGCCGTGCGGGTCGTGCGCGCGCAGCTACAAGTTCTACTGCCCCGTCTGCTGCGTGGCTGTGGGGCCTCCACCGGACGCGGTCATACCCAACCTTGCGCTGCCTCTGCAGGTGCACATCTGGTTCCAGGACAAGCGCAAGAAGAGCACGGCGCCGCACGCCAAGGCGCTCGCGTCGCGCGACGTGGAGATCCTGCCGCTGCCGCTTGCCCACCTCCCAGCGTACACACGTGCGGATACGGTGGTCGTGTACCCATCGGCCGAGGCCGAGACTCTCGCCGAACTCACGCGCGACGACCTGCGCGGGATCGAGCGGCTCGTGTTCATCGACTGTCCGTGGCAGAAGGCGCCTGTAATCCTGCAGGATGCTGCGCTTGCGGGACTGCGCTGCGTGAAGCTGGCCAAGCCGCCTCTCGAAAGCAAGTTCTGGCGCTACCACACAGCCGGCAAAGGCTGCGTGTCCACAATCGAAGGTGTGTGTGTGTGTGATGGGGAGGGATGTTTGTGTGCGAGCAGCAGGAGAGGGGGCTTAGCTGATATCGGTTATATGTGCGTGTGTGCAGCGATCCATCTGATGCTGGAAGAGTACGTGGCTGCAGCACGAGCAGCGGAGGTGCCGATGCGCGAAGGCTCGGAGGAGACGCAGCTGTCGGATCTGCTCTTCTTCTTCGACCTGCTCTACTCGCAGATCTCGGACACCTACGACCGCGAGGTGAAGAGCAAGCCGCCGATGGACGAGGAGGAGAAGGAGCGGCAGCGCGCAATGCACGACCAACGCGAGCAGGGCCGCAAGCGCCGGCTGGAGCAGAAGCACGAGCACTGGCGGCGCGTCACGCGCGCGCTGGAGAGCGGCGAGATCACTGAGCGGCCGCGCAACGGGCGCTGCTTCAACTGCAAGCAGCGCGAGCACGAAGCGCGCGACTGCCCGCACCCGTGCCGTTACTGCAAGGAACTGGGCCACTGGAGCGGCGTCTGCGAGAATCGGGATCAGCGCCGACAAGTCGAGTCGAAGCCGCAGGTCCCCATCACAAAGGCGCTGTGACGGACAAAGTATACACTCAAGTCGTTGATTGGCTCTCGGTGATGCTAATAAACTCCTTTTATCCGGATTCGTTTCGTTCCGTGTTTCACTGGCGAGAATCCAATGTAAATTCATCACTAATACGATAGTCAGTACTGGCTATCGTATACTCGTTTCCGGACCTTGCTGACTCCTCATAGTCCATCAGAAAGCATCCTCCCCCATGCTGCTTCTCGACGCACCAGGCCGAACACAACAACCAGCAGCACCACTCCTCCACTTCTTCACCACGACCCGCCGGCCATGGGCGGCAACGTGCTCATCAACGTCGCCAAGGTGACGCTGCTGCTCGTGAACATGGCGTTCATGGCGGGCGGCGCCATGCTCGTGTACTTCAGCCACCGCGTGAAGACCTCGGGCTGGCTCGACGTGTTCCAGGGCGAGTACGACTGGGTCGGCGCGTCCACGTTCCTCATGATGCTCATCGTGGGCGCCGTCGTCATGGCGATCTCGGCGCTCGGCTGCTTCGGCGCGCTGCTGCGCCAGAAGCTGCTGCTCACGATGTACGCTGTCCTTCTCATCGTCGCGCTCGGCTTCTTCGTCGTCATGGCCATCGGTGCGCACTCGGTGTACGCGAAAGCCACCGAGTGGGGGGCCGCCAAGTACCCGGCGGTCGCGCCCGAGACGCTCGTGGGCGACAACTTCAACCGCCTCTACTGCGCCTCGCAGGTGCCCTACTACTGCGTCGACGCGGGCGTGAACGACGTGCTCGCGATGTTCAACCAGTCGCTGCCCGGCGCGTTCAGCAGCACGACGACCAACTTCTCGAGCTTTTGCGGCGTCATGAACGTCAAGCAAGTCGAGACCGTGTGCCAGGTCTGCAAGCTCGCGGCCCAGTACGACGAGTACTCGGCCGTGTTCGACTGGGCCGAGGAGGCGTGCCCGCGGAACGCCAAGAACCAAGTCTGGTGCGGCGCGCTCCTGCTCGCGGGCGGCAACGCGACGAGCCAGGGGAATGCCGTAGCTAACAACGCGCCCTACGGCCAGTGCCGCCCGGTCTTCTTCGACCTCGTCATCAAGTGGAGCAGCTTCCTCCTCGGCTGCTGCATCGGCGTGAGCATGGCCATGGGCTTCGTGCTCGGCCTCACGATCGTGCTGCGCTGCTACCGCGGCTCGGACGACGACGACGACAGCGGCAGTCAGGCGGTGAAGGACGTGCGCTACTCGGCGGCCTACAACCGCGCGAACCAGCAGCGCGCGAACCAGCAGCAGCAGCTGCCGCCACAGCTGCCGCCACAGCTGCCGCCACCACCGCCGCCGTACGGGAACAGTGGTCAGCTGCAGCAGCAGCAGACGTACGGCTACGACCAGCAGCACCACCAGCAGCACCACGTGGGCGACGCAAAGCTGCAGCACCAGCAGTACGGCTACGAGACCCAGCCGCACGGCCAGCAGCAGTATGGGTACGACCAGCACGGCCAGCAGCAGCAGTATGGCTACGACAGGCATGACCAGCCGCAGTACAGCTACGATCAGCAGCAGTACGATCAGCAGGAGGGCTACAGCCAGCAGCAGCAGTACGGCCAACAGCACGCCAGCGACCAAATCGGCTACGCGAGCACCGACCACCACCTCCAGCAGCAGCAGCAGCAGCCTCAGAAGTTCAGCAGCAACAACGACAAACGGTGCGGACGGACGCATCTCACGCCCCTGAGCGCTGCTGGTCACTCCCACTGGTCCTAACGCTGCCGTCTCTCTCTCGTGTGTAACGACGCAGTGCGAGCGGGAACCACTTCTTCATATAAGGCGCGCGTGCGGTTGGAGTAGTTCGTGTGTCAAGTGTCTGTCGTCGTCGTCGTCGTCGTCGTCCGCCGTGCGCTCTGCCGTTGCGCCACGAGCGAAGCGGTCGGCTTCAGACACGTGCGAGCGTGCGAGTCAAGGAGTGGGAACGGAATGGAACGAGCTCTATTGTCGACGGTGTGTATCACGGGTGCTTGCTGTGTCTGTGTCTGTCTGTCTGTCGGCGTGTCGCCACCCCTTCAGCGCGTCGCGGGCGGTGTGAACTGGAAGGTCGGGACCGCGGCGTCCGCGGGCGGCTGGTCGAGCGCGAGGCAGCACTGAAAAAACGGCGACGGCTTGTGGCCATCGTCTGCGCACGGGTCGCGCACGAAAAAGCGGCGCTCGCGCTGGCGGCGACGGCCGGCTTTCTTGCGCACGTCGCCCGCTAGCTTGGCGTGCAGCGGGTTGCGCGGCGGCGCGAGCACGCGCGGGTTGAAGAGCCCGGACTGCGTCGTGTCAAAGCCGTCGAGCAGCGCCTTGGGGAACTCGTTTGGGAGGCTCGGGCCCAGCTCGGCCGTGCCGCGCGCGAACGACGCGACCTTGGGGTGGTAGTGGCGGCCCAGCAGCGCGAGCTCCCAGAGCGCGCTCGAGTACGGGTTGGTGAAGTCCGGGTCGTCCACATCCGCGCGGTACTCGCCCGCCGCGACGCGGTCGACGTCACTCTCGAGCAGTTGTTGGAGCTTCGAGTAGCGGTGGAAGAGGCTGCGGATCGTCGCGAGCACCGCAAGCACCTGGTGCGGCTGCAGGTGGAGCGAGATGAGCAGCAGGCGCTTGATGAACGCCGCGACGCGGTCCACGACGATCTCTTTCCGGCGCACGAACACGGCCTCGACGCAGAGCAGCGCGGTCGGGAAGCAGCCCGGGTCTTCGCCCTCGACGAACTTGCGCAGCAGCTTGTAGAGGATGTCGACAAACTCCTTCTCGTCGACCATGAGCTCCTGGCCGGGGCCCTGGAGCGCGCGCAGGCCCGTGAGCACGGCCTGGAGCGCGGACGGCAGCGGCAGAATGTCTTCGCGCAGCACGGCCTTGAGCACTTTGAGCAGGTCGATCATGATGTCGAGGTTGATCAGGAACGCGTACTTGGCGAGGCCCTCGAGCACCGCCGGCAGCGCGGTCGAGTAGGTCGCCTGCTTGAGGATGCGGAAGTATACGAGCACGAGTTCGTGCAGGATATCGGCCTGCGTCTTCTGGCGCTCGGCCTTGTCCACGACGGCCTCGGCCTCCTTGAGCCCGGACGCGATCGTGTCGCCCGCGCTCTGCAACCGCCGGCGCTTCTTGCGGTCGTTCTTGGCCTTCTTGCGCGCGTCCTCGCCCTGCGCCATCGTCACGTCCAGCGGGATCGCGAGGAACGTCCGGACCACGTCTGGCTTGACGCGGTGCTCCTTCTGCTTGACGTACGCCGAGATCTGCTTGACGATCTCGAGCGCGACCGCGCTGCTCTTGTCCACCCGGAAGACCTCGACGAACGCGCCACACGCGAGCTGCCGCAGGCCCGCGAAGTGCGCGTCCGCGATCGGCACGAGCGCCACGATGAGGTTCACGTGGAAGTTGAACGCGTACTTGGCCTTGAGCAGCTCGGCGAGGCAGCGCGTGGCGGTCTCGGCGAGCGCGAGCTGACGCTGGTCGGCCGCGGTGAGCGCCTTCACCGGGCCCTTGCCCTTAAGCCCGCTCGCGACGGTCTGCGAGCAGAGCTTGAGGAACGCCTGATACTGGCTCAGCAGCGCGGCCTCGTAGTCCTGCATCTGCTGCACGCTCTTCTTGAGCGGCCGGCCGTTCTGCTTCTCGTCGCTCGTGAGGCGGATGCGGTAGTCCGGCAGGATGTCGAGGAACACTGAGAGCTGCGAGAGCATGCTCAGCTTCTTCACGGTCGCGTCCGGGTCGCGGCAGAGCGACGCGAGCTGCTGGATCTTGCTCAGGTGCTCCGGGTGCTCCTTGCTCTTCTTGAACGCCTCCTCCGGGCTCTCGAGGATGCTCTCGCAGAGCTGCGCGATCTCCACCTTCTTGGCCGCCAGCCGGTGCTCGCGCTGCACGCGCAGGTCCACGTCGCTCGCCCGCGGCGGCTTGGCGTTCGCACCCGCGGGCGTCGCCTTGGCGGCGGCCGAGTCGTCGATCTCTTCGAATTCCATGTCCGACACGTCCGAGCCCAGCTCCTCGTCTCCGTCGTCGTCCTCCTCGTCGTCCTCTGCCTCCGCATCAGCGTCCGCGTTCTTCGCAGCGTCTTTCGCGTCGCCCTCCTTCTTCGCGTCTTCGAGAAGCGCCTTGTTCTGGCGCACAGTGCCGTCCATGAACTTGACCGGCAGCTTCGTCGTCAGGTCGATCGTCTTCTGGCTCTCCCAGCCGGCTTTGCGCGGGCGCGCCTCAAGCTTCTCAAACGGCACGTCCTCGTCCTTGTCGGCGCTGCTCTCCTTCTCCTTCGGCTTGGGCTTCGGCGCCGCCTTGGAGGCTCTCGGGTGCGCGTCCTTGCTCAGCTGCTTGGGGTCCATTTTCATGAGGAACGACGAGAACGTCGCGTTCTCCGCAAAGAACTCGACATCTTCGTCGTCCACTTCAACTTCTTCGTCTGGAGCCGGCGCGCGCGGCTGCTTCTTCGCGTCGCCCTTGCGCTTCTGCGTGCTCTTGACGGCCTGCTGCCTGCTGTTGTTCTTGCTGTCTTTGCCGCGCAATTTCGTTGCGGGCGCGCTCTTACTATCTTTGCCGCGGGCCTTCGCCGTGGACGCGGTCTTGAGCTTCTTGTTGCTCTTGGCAGCAGCACCGCCGCCGCTGCCGCCTGCTTGCTTCCTCTTGTTGCCCATGACTCTCGCTTGATCTGCTGTGGAGCTTGACAACCGAAATGGCCGAAGCGACACGCCAACCAACGATTTGTGTCGAATGCCGACAGTTGGACATTTGCAGTTGATGCCAGAAAGGTCAAGTCGAATGCGAGGTCTCTCGACATTCTCACTTGACTTCGCTCAGAACATGTCGAATCCAGTAATCCAAAATTACAATGAAAAT
The DNA here is from genome assembly GCA_008271595.1 of [Pythium] brassicae (nom. inval.). Classification (NCBI taxonomy): domain Eukaryota; phylum Oomycota; class Peronosporomycetes; order Pythiales; family Pythiaceae; genus Globisporangium; species [Pythium] brassicae (nom. inval.). The sequence goes on along the minus strand of SMMQ01002272.1, from coordinate 23,336 downwards.
GGGCAATAACAAACGTGCCTGCACCACCACCACGCCACCTCCGTCACCAGAACGGACACCAGCCGTAGTAGAGCTGGCACAGGTTCTCGTGCGACGTCGCCTGCATGATGAGCCGGTCCACCTGCGCGTCCACGCTCAGCACCTTGGCGCCGTCGTCAAAGTCGCGGCCTACGAGCTTCTTCTTCACGCGCTCGATCACCGAGAGTGCCTTCTCGTTCAGCTGCGGCAGCTCCGGGGTCGCCACCGACTGGCCGCTGCCGCCCGCCGCCGCCGCCGTCGCGGGCTCCTTGATCGATCCGTGCGCGAGGCTCGAGGCCGCGTCCACGTCCAGCGCGTCGATGGCAAAGTTGAACATCGAACCGGACGAGTGGCGCCGCCGCGCGGTCGGGGTCGACGCCGACGACGTGCTCTTCTCGCTCCCGGCCGCGCTCTTGTCGTCCTCGCCGGCCGCGGAGCCACCGTTGACGCCGCCGCCGCCCGCGTCGCCGTTGACGCCGGGGCCGGCGTTGACACCGGGGCCGGTGTCCGCGCCGCTGCCGCCAGCGTCCTCCTCGGGCTGCGCGTGGGACGGCACCGCGTCCTTCTTGAGCAGGCGCCAGTTGATCAGCGGGTCGTACACAAAGGCCTCGAGCACGGCCATGAGGCTGTCGCGGTTGTCGCGCAGCACGCGCATGGACGCCTCGCACGTGTAGCGGAAGTTGCCCTCGATGCCCGACACCTCCATCGCCTGCGTGAGCATGCGCGTGAGCCGGAACGGGATCTTCTCGGGGTACTTGTCGCGCTCCATCGCGACCTCAAAGCAGTCGCCAAAGTCAATGTGCACGAGCTTGCCCGAGACGCGGTCGAGCATGAGGTTGCTCGGGTGCCGGTCGCCGAGCCCGAGGATATAGCCGGCCATGGACATGACCGCGAGCGAGCGCGTGAAGTTGCGGCGCCGGTCGAGCCAGACCTCCGAATCCTGGCTCTTGAGCCACAGCACGCGGTACAGGTCCTGGCCCGTCGTCTCGCCGAGCGCGTACTTGAACGCCTCGACTTTGTGCAGCAGCGGGAGCTTGTCATAGTCCGGCGCCATCTGCACCATGAGCCGGTGCTCGACGTTCAACTGGATCTTGCGAGCCTCGCGGTAGTCCCGGATGAGCAGGTGCAGCGTGTCGCAGAACGGGACCCAGCCGATGAGCCCGCTCGTGTGCGAGAGCGGGAGCACCGAGTAGCGCTCGATCGCGAGATTGCGCTTGCTCGTGTCGCTGTCGTTCGCGAGCAGCGTGTTGATGACGCCAAAGAGCTGCATCACGCGCTCGTCCTGGCGCAGGTCCTCGTGACCCTTGAGCAGGAACGGGTACGCCTGCCCGTCGCTGCCGTTGATCGTGACCTTGCGCGGCCGCTGCTTGGACGTGAGCACTGTCACCTTGTTGTCGAACGACTGGATGCGCACGATCGGCGCGCCGGCCTTGTACGTGCCGGGCACCGCGAGGCTGAGCCCGTGCACCGACAGGAGCTTCGGCCCGACGTTCGCGAGCTCGAGCGTCGCGAGGTTCGCGAGTTGCTTGCGGATCTTCGAGAACACGTTGTAGTAAATGTCCCACGCCTGGTTCAGGTCCGCGAGGTTGCGCGTCTTCTCAAACACGTTCGACCACTCCTTTGCGTGCTTGAGGTCCCGCGCGAAGGCCTGGTAGAAGCCGACCTCGCGCAGTGTCGGCGCCTCCTCCGTGCCAATCTGGTCCATGAGCGCGTGCAGCGGCGCGAGCTCGGCGATCATCGCGGCCGTATCGCGGTTCGTAAAGTAGTGCTTCGACGCTTCCTCGAGCGCGCCGTGCCAAAGCTCGTTCCAGAGGATCGCGACGCGGATGAGTTCGCGCGAGACCATGTCGGCCTCGTACACGAGCTTGGACGAGTGGCGCCGCACGGCCGCGAGGATGCCCTCGGCCGCCTCCTGGCGCTTCTGCTGGAGAGCCTTCGACGCGACCGTGATCGGGTAGATGAGCGCCTGCGGGTGCGCCTGCCCGATCCGCGAGAGCAGTTCGTGCAGCAGCTCGTTCATCGTCGGATTCGGCGAGTCGATGCGCGCAATGAGCTGCGGGATCACGTCGAGCCACGTGTCGATCGACACGTCCTGGAAGCCGTCGCTCATCGCGGCGTGCACGTCGGCGCGGCCCCCGTGCGCGAACCAGAGCGTGAGCAGCCGGAGCACGTCCTTCGTCACGTCGTAGCGCGCGTGGCCGAACGAGATCGAGCGGAAGAAGCCGTGGATCGACGGTGCTGCGTACCGCTTCACCTGGTTCGGGTCGTTCTGGTCCTTCACGGTCGCCTCGAGCGCGCGAAAGTTCATAAGCGCCCACTCGTGCCACGCGCGGTGGTTCGTCGGGTCGAGCTTCGTCGCGGTCTCGAGGCACCCGAGCACCTGGTCAAAGACCGCGTCCGACTGCTTCTTGGGCTCGAGCAGCGACATCTGCCACTCCCCGAGCTGGATGTACACCTGCACGCGCAGCTTCACCATATCCTCGTTCTTCTCGTCGCCGTGCTGCTCGAGCGCGTCGATAAAGTGCGAGATCTGCTTGAGCGCCACGTCCTCCTTGCTCTCGGCCCAGAGGTGCTGCAGGTAGCTGAACGCCACGCGCGGGTCCGCGGCCGAGCCGTCCACGAGCGACGAGATGCCGTTCCCAAACCCGTGGGTCGAGCCGCCCGTGTCCCCAAAGTTGATCGGCAGCGGGCTCTGCGGGTTCTTCTGGATCGTGCGGATCAGCGGCTGCGCGCCGACCCGCCAGAGCGCGCTCGCCGCCATGTTAAGGTGCCCCGACTTGCGGCACAGGCGCGCGTACTTGAGCCAAATGTCCACGTCCTCGCGCGGGTCGAACACGAGCGAGCGCACGAGCATGAGGCTCTGCCACACTTGGATGTTCCGGTCCACACCGAGCACGCGCCGCGTCCAGACAGTCTGGAGCTTGGTGAGCGCTGCGCGCTTCTCGTGGCCGTACGACGTCGAGGACGACGACGATACAAAGTTGAGGCTGCTGATGCTCTGCTTGCGCCGCGAGGTCGACGGCGCTGCGGGCGCCGACAGCAGCGTGAGCTCGCCGTTGTTCTTGTACGCGAACGTCTTGAGGTACGCCACAATCTCCTCGAGCTCGGTCAGCATCTGCAGGTTCACGATTGACGGCAGGTACGCGCGCGCGTAGCTCTCGCTCACGAGCGATCGCAGCGTCGGATCCATGACTTTGCGGCAGCTCGCGATCGAGCCGAGCGCGTCCTCGAGCTCCATGCGGCGGATCGCGACGACGGCCTGGAACAAGTGCGCCTCGGTTTCCTCCATGTCCGAGTTGATGTACTTAGGGATCGCGTCCCAGTTCTGGAGCGAGAACGCCACGCGCGCGCCGTTGCTGCACAGCTCCTTCTTGAGCGCCGGCGGCACGTCGAGCAGGTGGGCGCCGCCGCCGCCCGGCTCGCTGTTCGGGTCCCGGTCGTCGCCGTAGATCTTCGCCCACGTCTCCTGCACGTGGTCGTTCAGCTTGCGCCACTCGCCGATCGCGTACAGGCAGCGCATCTTGCCAAAGATCGCCTCGACGTTGTCCGGGCGCGTGCGGAGCACGCGGTCGTGGGTCGCGAGCGCGTCGTCCCACCGAAGCAGCTTCTCGTGCCACGACGCCTTCACTTCGATGCCCGGGAGCAGGTCGAGCGCGTACTTGAGGATGCCGCGCGCGGCCTCTGGCTGGTTTAGCTTCGAGTTGATGCTAATCAGCGCCTGGATGCCGTCCGCACTCGGGTTTGTGTTGAACTCGAGCTCCTTGTAGTGCAGCGCCTTGGCGAACGAGTGGCACCGCTCCGCGAGCGACCCGAGCAGCCGGATGTCGATCGGCAGCGGCTGGTCATCGTGCTCCATGAACTCAGCGAGGTTGAGCAGCGTCTGCAGGATCTCGGACGGTAGGTGGGGCGACTGGAACGCGGTCTCGAGCGCGCGGATGAGGTTGTCCTGCGTCGGGGAGCTCAGGTTCGGCCACACGCTCACGAACGACGCGTTGAAGAGCTCCTGCGCGAGCGGCTGGTACACGGACGCGAGCTCCTTGCACGCGCGCAGCACGGGCGACGGCGACTCGCGCAGCAGCTCGACCGAGAACGCGCGCATCCACTCGGTCCAGTCCTCCTTCGTGCTGCGCTGCGACGCCTCCCAGGCCTTCATGAGGTTCTTCTGGTCGCACGGCAGGCTCTTGGTCTCTTCCTGCGCGCCGGCGCCGCCCTCTTTCGCGTCCGACGCCGTGTCGCCGCGTGCCTTGAGCGGGTCCGTGGCCCAGGACGCGACCGGCAGCGGCTGGTGCTTAAGGATCTTGGACACGAGCAGGTCGTAGCGGTCAAAGATGTCGTTGTTGCGCGCGGTCTGGCGCCCGAGCACCTGGCTCACGACGGGCACGAAGATCGCGTAGTCGTCGCCCATTGTGTACACCATGCAGCAGAGACAGTCCATCGCGAGGTACACGAGCTCGTGCTGTGACGAGATCACGCGCGCAAGCATGTGGATGATCTTGGACGCGAACACGCTCACGTTAAGCTTCTTGACGAGCGAGCCGAGCGAGCCGAGCCCCTGCTTGCGCGCGTTCAGGTCCGCGTCGCTCTGGATGAGCGCTACGAGCGCCGGGATGATCAGGTGCAGGTATCCGTCGAGGAGCCGGCCGAGCGACACGGACGTCTTGAGCACGAGCAGCGTGCGCGGGCGGCTAGGGTTGTCGCGCTCCGAGCGGATCACGCGCAGCAGCTGCGGGACGAGGTCCGGGAGGTACACGCGAAAGTGCTCGCCGAGCGAGTTCGCGAGCTTCTTGACGAGGTTCAGCACTTCTTCGAGGTGCTCATCCCAGTAGCTGTGCACGATCGAGAGCATCGCGACGTGGTCCAAGTGCGGCTGGATCTGCTCCTCGACGATCTGCACGAGGTCGCAGAGCTGCTCAAAGAGGAACTTGCGCAGCGAACGGTTCACTTTCTCCATCGCGTACAGGAACGCCGGGATGATCTTGTCCAAGTGCGCGCCCACGCGCTTGCGCTGGCTCTTGCAGATGTACATGACCGCGACGAACGTGCCCTGGTAGTGCACCGAGTTGCGCGGCTCGAGCAGGATCCGGATGAGCGCGTTGAACGCCACAGTCGGGAAGTACTGCGCCGCGTCGCCAATCATGGACGGCAGGATGTCCTCCGGCGGCGCCTCGAGCGGCATGTTCGACAGCGTCCCACTCGTTTGCTTGGCCTTCGCAGTCTCCTTCCGCGGCTCTGCAAGCAGCAGCGGCACGTCGAGCTTCGCGTCCTCGTCGCCCGTCCAGGCCGCGAACGCGGTCGAGCTGAAGCCCGCACCGGCACCTGCCGCCGCACCACCGCCGGTCATCGCGACGCCGCCAAAGTTCACCGCGCCGCCGGCGTTGCCGTTCACCATCGAGATGTCGACCATGTGCGTCCCGCCCGGGAGCGCGTTAAAGTTCGCGCCGGCGCCCACCGCGGGCCCGCCGGCGCCGCCGCCCGCACGGAACTCTTTCGTCGGCGCCTTGGCGACCTTCCCGAGCTTCTGCAGGTGGAACAAGCGGAGGTTGTACGGGTCGAGCGCGCCGATGATGCCGAGCGTCCGGCCGGCCTCGATGCGCAGCGGCTCGTTCGCGTCGCCCGACTTCTGCAGCGCTTCGCAGAGCAGGTCGAGCAGCTCCGGGTACTCGTGGTACGGGAGCACGACGTACCCGGTCGAGCTCACGAGCTGCCCGAGCGTCTTGATCGCGACCTGGAGGATCTGCGGGTTGCTCGAGTCGCGCATCTCGTCGATCACCTCTGGCAGCAGCTGACTCAGGAACGGCGTGAGCTCCTGGGCGCCGACCTCCGCGAGGTCGCCGAGCGTCGCGAGGATCGCTTTGCTCACGGTCACGGTGCTGCGGCTGTGGTTCCGCCGCGCCGAGTCCTCGCGCAGGTTCTTCATGAGCGCCTTGAGGATCGGGAGCACGTACGGCTTCGCGAGCTGCGCGGCCGAGCGCAGCAGGCAGCCGATCAGCAGCGCGCCTTCCTCTTTGCCGCGCGTGTCGCCGCTGAACTCGAGCTCCCCAAGCAGCTGCACGAGCGTCTGCCGGAGCGACGGCAGCACGGTCGACGGGTTGTGGTGCGTCAGGCGGCCGAGCATGCTCATCGCCTTCTGGCGGATCTCAAACACCTCGTCGTTGAGCGCGATGAAGAGGCAACGCAGGTTGTCGTCCTGCGCCAGCAGCGGGTCGAAGCGCGAGTCGAGCGACGCGAGCACCTGGAGCCGGATGCTCGCCTCCGTGTCGGCGATGCCGACCGTGAGCAGTCGCTCGAGCACCGCGGTGACCGGGCTCGAGAAGTCCTCGGACGTCGCGAGCGGGCCGACGCCGCCGCGCTCTTCGCCGGGCGGCAGCAGCAGCTTGCAGCACGTGATCGCCGCGCTCTTGCGGATCGCCGCCACCTCGTGGTCGAGGAACTTGACGACCGTCTCGTGCACGAACTGCATGACCGGGATGTGCCGGTTCCCCTGGAAGTCGAACGTCGCGAGCGTCTCGAGCGCGAGCGCCTGCATCGCGTTCGCGACCGACGCCGCGTCCGTCGCGCCGGAGGCCCCCGCGAGCCCGGACGCGTCGGATGACGAGCCACCCGCGCTGATCAGGTTGATGTTCGCTTTCGTCGTGTTGATCGCGGACGAGAAGATCGAGAGGAGGTTCCCGGACGTGACCGACATTGTCGACGTCTTGGTGCGGCCGCGGCTCGTCGGCGTCGTGGACGCGCCGCCGGCGTCGAGCCGCCCGAGGCTCAGGATCGAGCTCAGGCGTTCAAAGAGCTTCTGCTGGATGATCTGCCGGTGCGCCGGGATCTTCTTGACGATTGTTGCGAGCGCCTCGACGAGCGACGAGTCGAGGTCGTTCTGGAAGAGCGGCGAGACCATCGCCTCAATGTCCATGCGCATGAGGCCCGGGCCGACCGCCTCGGCGAGCATCCGGAGACACGCGAGCGCCTCCTTGTGCGTGTCCGACTCGCGCTTCTTGACCTGCAGCCCGACTTTGATGCCCGACATGACGGACGACAGCGTCTGCTCGTCGCGCGCGAGTGACGGGCCGATCGCGAGCGAGAGCTTGCCGATCGAGAGCAGCGCGTCCGCGCGGATCGTCGTGGTCGCGGAGAAGAGCACCTCGAGCAGGTGGCGCATGCACGGGCGGTAGAACTTTTCGACAAACGCCGACGTGTTGAACTTGGCGAGCCGCGGGAAGAGGTTCACGACCGCGGAGCGCACGGTCGCGCTCTTGTGGTCGCGGTGCACGAACACGAGGTCGCATACGCGCGCGTAGTGCGGGTGCATAAAGTCCCCCGTGTTACGCAGCAGCTCGTTGATGATGAGCAGCGAGCCGTGCGTGGCGTCCGACGTGTTCTTGCGGAACGCGCTCTCGGCCTCGTCCAGCGCGCGCATGTACCACGAGCTCTTGCGGTTCGACTCACGCTGCTGGATGAGCGAGAAGCACGTCTGGAGCGACTCGGACGCGCTCACGCGCACCACGAGCTTGGCGTCCCAGAACGCGCTCCAGATAAAGTCAAAGTACCGGTCCATGTACCGGAACGACGTCGACGGCGCGTTCACCGAGAGCTCCTTAAGGATCATGACCGCGGCGTGGCGCCGCACGTGGAACGTCTCGTTCTTGAGCCACTCGAGCGCCGGGCGCACGTGGTAGTCCTCGACGAACTCGATCAGGCTCGTACCGCCGGTCGACACGATGTGCCCGAGCGCCTTCGCCGCGAGCCGCAGCGTCGGCGTGTCCGCGCTCGGGATCTTCTCGAACACCCGCGTGAGCGAGTGCGCGAACTCGATGATCGTCTGGTCGTTCCGCTCCGCGATAAAGAGCTCGACGAGCTCGTCCATCGCGGCGATGCCGCCCATGCGCTCGAGCGGGTCGCCCGAGTTGCAGAGCTCCATGAGCCGCGTGCTCATGTCGGTCACCCACTTCATGTAGAGCGCGTGCGACAGATCGCGCGACTCGGTCTCGATGAACTTGCGCAGGTCGCGCGCCGCGCGCTGGCGCGTCGTGCCGCTCGCGCTGCGCAGCCCCGAGAGGAAGCGCGCGAGGCTGTCGAACGCCATGCTGCACCGCCCTGCCGCGCTCTCTCTCTCCTGTCTGCTGTTGGTGCTGCTGGTGAGGGTGCTGCTGCCTCTTTTACCTGCGCGGGGAGCGCGTCGAAAGAACCTAACGCCACCCGCCCGCCTGCCGCGTCTCGCACTTGCTCAAGTCGCGAGCGTCGCCGCTTTCACAATGCGCAGATCCCCCCTCAGATTCCGGTACTCGACAGCTAAACCTATTCAAGCTGTAATTTGTCCAATTTTCTATTTAGCCAAGCAACTCATGTTACACTTTTCAGATATGCCCGCCACTGTGCAACAGCGGCCGAACTGCAATTCGCTCCCACACACCATGACGACGATGGGCCTGCCGGAGGTGCGTCCACTCTCTCTCGCTTGCTCGCTCGCTCGAATTTCTGGGCGTCTCCACGAGGCTCACAGGCGCAACCGACCGACTACAGGCGCTGATCGATGGCGAGTGGCCCATCGCGGATGACATCGCGCTGCTGCAGCGCGTGCAGGCGGCGCATACCGAGCTGGACGAGCGCGTTCGCACCATGACACAGGACCTCGCCGCCAGCCGCCTGTACCCGCGCAAGGTTCGTTTCTGGCTGTTAGCGTCAACGCGCTCGTGACTCCCCTCTTACTTTTGCTTTTGCTCCTGTGCAGACGGACTCGAAAGAGCTGCGCATCCGCGTGTCCCACACGTACGCGCCTCCATCGCCAACCGCGTCAGAGGACTCACCGTCTGCGCCGGGACGCTGGACGCTCCGCATCGAAGCAATGGACGCGAAGCTCGGGACGCCGGCGGTGCGTGGTGCTGCTTACCACTTATCACAGACCCCAGTGGGATTGGCGACTGACACCGCTGTGGCGTCGTCTCCTTCCTCGAACTGGCGGCTTGCGGGTGGCGCAGAGCTTCTCCACGTACTTTCGGAAGGCGACGATCGAGTTGGACCCGCGCGTGTACGCTGACTCGATCATCGAGGTTGGGAGGAGGAGGCGCGCGGCAGATTTCCGAAGTGCGATTGCGTGGCTCCTGCTGACTGACCCGCACGGTCGTCGTCGTCCTGCTTGCTTGCTTGCTTGTATGGCGCAGTGGACGAGCTTCCAGAAAGCGCACCATGAAGTGGACGCGCTCGAGATCACGCGGAGCGGGCAGACGACGCACACATTGCGCATCAAGCTGCTGCCGACGCACATGCCGGAGCGGTACGCGATCTCCGAGGCGCTGGCCGCCGTCGCGGGCGCCTCTCTGAGCGGCGCGGCGGCGTTCACGAAGCAGAACATCGTCATGGCGGTGTGGGAGTACATCAAGCGGCAGGACCGGATCAAGGAAGACGATTGCCGCATGGTGGTCTGCGACGCGGCGCTCGCCCGGCTGTTTGCGTGCGAGCTGCTGCCGTTCTCATCGGTCGTGAGCGCGCTCAAGACGCACCTGACGCCCGTCCACTCGGTCGACCTCGAGTACACGCTGCGCTTGAGCGCGGACGCGAGCAGCGCCGACTCGGAGGCTCCCGCGTCGGCGGGAGCGGCGGCGGCGGTTGTCGGCGAGGAGCTCGTGGACGTGGACGTCGGCGCGGTGGACACGCTCGAGCGGGTGAAGGCGCGGGTGCTGGCTGAGTGGGAGGAGCTCGCCCAGGAGCAGCAGAAGGACCTGGCGCTGCTCAAGCAGCAGGAGAGCGACCTCGTCGAGCGGCTGCACGAGCAGTGCCGCCGGCGCGAGTGGATGCAGCAGTTCGCGCTCGACCCCGTCGGCTTCATGAAGGACGTGGCGCAGTCGCAGCAGGCGGATGAGCAGGTGCGTCCGCGATTGTGGGGGAAGAAAGGCAGGCAAACAGGCAGCTGGAGAGGCTTGGGGGGCTTGGATGGATAGAAGCAGCCAATCTCATGCCACACCGTTGTGGTGGCCGCGCAGATCCTCGTCGCGGAAGCCGAGACGGACGAGATCAACGTCCCGCACCCGCACCAGTTCTCCCAGCCCTGGGTCCGCGAAGTCGTCTCGAGTTTGCTCACGACGCCCGCGGCCAAGTAGCGAGCAGCAACGCAGGAAGCGAAGGCCACAAGACATTCACTCCGGTAATATGACCAACACTCTGCTGCAACAGAACTCTATTTTGGGCGATTTCGTTTCGTGTTGAAGCGCCATTGCTCACTTTTCAACTCGAAGCTTGGATCAAATGCAGACGACGTCGTCGTCGTCTGCAGCGGCCACGCGCCTGCGCTGCGACCCGACCGACTACGCGCGGCGGCAGCAGGAGAAGAAGGACCGCGCGCGCGATCTGCGCGAGCAGCGCTCCAAGGGCGTCTTCTCGGACGACCACACCTTCTCGCCAAAGTGCGCTGACGTGTGGTGTCGCCCGCCCATCACTCGTGGAGGCTCGCGCTGACGCATGTGCTTTGCGCCTCGCGGTGGCCGCAGAACGAACCCGAAAGCGCGCGCGCCAGAGCGCGAGGAGCCGCACGAGCGGCCGCCGGCCACCAACTCGCTCGACGACATCCCGATCCGCCCGGGTGAGTGAGTGCGAGGCCGCTCGCTTGCTGCCCGCCTTGAAGCTGCTCGGCGGCGCTCGTCGCTCGGTGACGTGCTGAAGCCGCGTGTGTCTACAGCCAAGCGGCTCCCCGCCGCCACCCCCACCTCCCACAGAAGTAATAACAATAATCATGATGATGCCGAAGCCGCCGCCGGGGACGCCAGCGACACGCTCGACCACCTCTCGCGCAGGTATCCAAAGAAGGCGCCGCCGCCCAAGCCGGCAAGTACGGCGCCACCTGTCCCGCTCGAGCCAGGTGCGCACTTGCCAACGCTTTGTGTGCTAATGACGCTCCGGGAGGGGGTGACTGGGTTTGCTCATCGCAGTGGTGGTGCGTCGGGTGGGCGGGCATGCGGGTGCTCAGAGCATGACACTTTGTTCCGCGAAGTCAAACGCGCCACAGGGAAGGAGCTGGACGACCTCCCTATCTACCGCGCAAAGCCCGGAGCGTCCGGCGGCGGGCGATACACTGGGCCGTGCCTCCGCAACTCGAGTTGTGGATGTCCGCAGTGCGCCGGCGGAGCGAGCGCAGGAACCCCAAGCAGCGCCGCCCGCCCGGACCCGCCAATTCGCCGCCGTGAGATGCGAGCGACTCCTGCCGACGACCCGTACGCGTGCCAGTCCAACACCTCGCGCTCGCATACGGGTTCGCCGCACGAAATGGAGGTATGCAGTGACGTCACAGCTCCTGAATGCTACAGCGAGAGTGGGATCCGCGTGGCTGACTGCAGCCGTGTGGCCGCCGCAGAATTCACTGGCGCTGCTCAAGTCAAAGATGTCACGGCGAAAGTCGCGGAGTGCGCCAACCAACCAGGCGTCGCTCTTCGTCGAGAAGAGCGGGTCACCAGCGCCAACGGCGCGCCACTCGGCGGCAGTGGCGTCCACATCGAGAGCGCAGCCAGCGCCAGAGGCTCCTGCGCCTCGCCGAGCCGCTCCAATTCCTGCTGCAAGAGCACCACCGCCAGCCTTAAAGTCTCGCCAGCAAGCGGTTCGGGAAGAGCCGCAAGAAGATACCGACATGCGGTACCCACCGCCGATCTCGAGCGGCTTCGGGAGCTCCGAGCAGCCGGTACAGTGCGATTGCGGGGTTGCATGACGCTCACAGAGGACGATCTGACCGCCACTTGTCGTGTGCTTGCGTGTCGTTCGTAACGTGAACCCCAGGACGAGTTCCCAGACGAGTCCGAAGAGATGGCGGAATGCGACAACTGCCATCGCCGCTTCAACGTGAACTCGCTTGTGAAGCACCGGAAGGTTTGCGAGAAGGTCTTCACAGGGCAGCGTAAGGTGTTTAACATGGCGGCGAAGCGCTTAGAAGGCACAGAGGCCGAGAAGGTCGCGAAGAAGACCGGGAAGAGTGGCGGCGCGGCAGGGGGCGGCAGGAAAGCGGCAGCCTCCGCCGAGGAGCAGCCGCTGAAGAAGCCCGACTGGAAGTCCAAGAGCAGCGCGTTCCGTGACGCCATGAAGGCGAGTCGTGACGTCACCATCGCGCTGAAAGAAGGACGCGAGCTGCCACCCATGAAGCCGTCGGCGCCGGACCCGAGCCTCATCCAGTGCGAGTACTGCAGCCGCCGCTTCAACGACAAGGCCGCCGAGCGGCACATCACGTTCTGCCGCGAGAAGACCCAGCGAGACAGCCTGAAGAGTGGGCCACCAAAGAAAGCCGCCGCCGCGCTGCCAGCCAAGCCCGCGACGCGCGCGCCAGCAAAGAAGCGGTAGACTCGCAGCCCTCCCTTCTTTCCTTGTATCCTCTCTTTCTCCTCCCTATACATCCTCTCTCCTCTTCTGTCGCGCGCGTGATCATGCGGGTCTCACGCTCAACTCTGCTCTCAGCCGACGACAAAAAGCCGGTCGTTCGCGTGCAGCACCGTCTCCGGGTCCGGACAAGTGTACACGTACGGTAGCAAGTTCTCTAGCACCGGGTCCGGGGACCGCAGGATGCCGATCGCGAGGACGTCAAGCCGCAGGAGCTCGAGAAAGATGTCGAGGAACTTGCCGCCGACAAAGTTCGCGTCCACTTTGATGCGGAACAAGCGACAGTGGCGGTCGTCTGGGCGGTTGTGGCCGAGAGGCTGTCGGCGCGCCGCCGCTGTCCCACCAGGAGCAAATCGCACCGGCGCCGACGTCGTCGTGGACTTCGAACTCCCGGCTGCGAGCGACTCGACGACGTCGGTGATGTACGGGTTGTAGAAGCTCTGGCACACGATGCGGTCGAGCACGCTCGAGAGAAAGACGTTGCCGCTCGCGAACGACGGCGTCAGGTACGGGTACGCGTCGTGGCAGACGTCGCGGTCGCGCGGACGGCAGAAGCGCGCGTTGTTGGTGTGCAACATCACGCCGATTGAGCTCTCTGCCTGGACCGACGCAGCCTCGACGGCGCTGTGAGTGGCAGCTGTCGGCAGATCTGCTGGTCGGGAGTGGTTCGTGTCGACCTCACGGTGGAGTCGCGCTTCGATCACCTCGTCTTTCTCGCGGAAGACGGCCGCGTCTAAGTCCGGAAAGCGCTCGAGCATGCGCAGCTTCACGCTCTCGACCGGCAGCCCGTGCTCCACCTCGCGCTGGAACGACGGCGCCGTCGCCTCTACGCCGGCAGTAGCACCGATTTCGGAGATGCTGAGCGAGTGCCGCACACGCAGCCTTCGCGGCGACACCGGGCTCCGTTTCAGCGCTCCAACGCGCTGTTGAGAGTCCTGCTGCTGCTGCTGCAGTCGAGCAATCTCCAGCGCCAGCATCGCGCTGACCACGCCGTAATCCGCCAGTATGTTGTCGCTATCGCTCTTCTGGTTGTCGCCGTCGCGTCCAGCTGGAACCGGCGAGGCAGAAGGGGCTCTTTCGACTGGTAGGATCACTACGTGGCGAGCCCGCGGAGCCCCAGCGCGCACGAGATCCTTGGACTTGGACGAGCTCCCACGGACAAAGTACACGCTCTCCAGCAGCTCCTCGCGGCACTCGACCTCTTCAAACGCGTCCATGATGTGCGCCGCGTCCGGGAGCGACTCGACGAGCAGTACAAAGCTGCGACTCGATGTAAGCACCGACAGCTGCTGCGGCGGCGTCTTCAACAGCGACTCGCTGCCTCCTGTCGTCGCTGCTGCCGTGCGCTTGTGTGCTCGGGCTGTGTGCTCGTGCTGGCTGAAGCGCCGGAGGGATCTCACCAACGCGAGCGCGTCGCTGAGGACACCGGAGCAGACGACGTAGTGGTCTGACAGGTGCGTTGTGTCGGCGTGGAAGTGGTCCCGTCTGAGCGCAGCCAGCACCTGCTCCGCGTCCCTCAGTCGTGCAGCTTCCACCGCCCACGAGCCGTGATGCACGGGAACGCTGGACACGTCGTTGTTTGCACCATCTTGGTCCGTCGCACGCAGCGACAGCTTGATCACTGGCGCGCCTACGAGCGGCACATGGCCACCGCCAGCGGAGCTGTTGGCTTCTCGCTCTCCATCCCAGGAGGGGCTCTCCGCATCTTCATCGTTGAGCTCTCGCCACTTGCGCTCTCGGGCCCCCGCAGCTCTGCTGCCGCTACGACTGCACACGTGGCGATCCTCCGCTGAGTCACCACGCACACGCGCAGACGGCAGACGGAAGCTGTTGTGCGGCGACGGCCGCCGCAGAAGCGTGTCGGATGAGACGCGCACCGGTGGCGCGTTCGTGGTCGCTCCGTGCTGCCGCTCGCCGCATTCTTCGCCCTCCTCTTGCTGCCAGAAGCCGTACGTGTTGACAATGTGCAGCACCACCGACGCAGACTTGGCCATCACAAACCCGATGTCGCTACAAGAGTTCATATACATACACAGCGACAGTGTCAGTATCAACCAGCTCACAACGATGCGATGCAGGCAAAGGTTCGTGACGACAGCGCAGACGCCACCGCACCCTTCACAGATATACGACTGGAACGGCGCGAGCGGCATCCTGGACGCGCCGTTAACACTGCCGTCTTCGCTCCCACTGCGCGCGACTCGCTGAATCTTCTTGTCGTACACCGTGAGCAGGATCGCACCGTAGCGCTCAAACACGTTGCGTGCGACGTCTTCAAACTTCTCAAACTGGAACTTGTCGGTGAAGACCATCGGAAAGAGCTGGTGGCACATGCCATCGAGATACTGCGAGAGGAGGAGCCTCAGCGACGTCCTCGACGACTCGGGGTCTCTTAGACAATAGCGCACGCACCTCCTGGATCCATAACTTGCTCCAGCTCTCCCGCTTCGAGTAGTCGGACAGATCCACGGACTGGAGCAAGTTCAGGATGAGCGTGCTGGCGCCAGGACACACGGCAGCGCGCGCGAGGATCAAGGTCCGGAGCTTTGACGTCCGCGTCGCGTTCGCGCCAAGAAACTGCGACGTCATCTCGTGCTGCTCTTGCTGCGACAGCAGCTGCGTGTAGATCCCCATGCTCGCGCCGTTGCTGTCGGCAAAGTTGCGCACGGAGAGTGTGTGGAGGACCGTCGCCGCGTCCTGCTCGACGGGGTCACGGCTCAGCTGCTTGTTCGCGAGGAGAAACACGGCGGTCGTGTTCCCGAGCTGCACGCGCTGCTGGTCAGCGGAGTTCGTGAGGTTGCCGCGGAGGTAGCACGTCCGCCAGCGGTACTTCTCTGTCGTGAGGACGCGGGCGAGTTCGCGCGAGGGCGGCAGGTCGCTGAGGAAGACGACGTCGAGGTGGATGTTTCCGCGGCTCGCGTGGTAGAACTCGCGCAGGAAGTCGAGCACTGCGTCGGTCGTGAGCTCCGAGCCCGAGACGATGACGTGCCCGGACGCATTGCTCTTCGAGACGTAGTCCTTGTCCCAGTCGTGGCTCTGCTTTGCCAGGCGGTTGAGCTTGCTCACTTCGTGCGGGACGATCGTGAAGATCCCGATGATGAGGACAATCACAAACATTTGCCCCATGGTTGTGCGCGGCGAGATGTCTCCGTACCCTGGCAATAGAACAACCACACGCGTTGGCACTTGTAAGTACGACACGGAGAACGTGGAGTAGCAGTCGCTGATCGATCCGACGCACCGATCGTGGCGGTCGTGACGAGCACGAAGTAGAGCGCCTCGTGGAAGTCGAGACTGTCGCCGTGGCTTATGTAGTGGCTCTCTTCGAGCGCGTGGAACATGCCGGCGGCACAGAGCACCACTGCGACCGACGACAAGATAAACACTGCGAGCTGCGAGGCGGCAGTTGCGTTCATCAGGGTGAGAGTCACGGCCTCAACAGACAAAGACAACGGCAGTCGGCAGGCGTGTGTGAGGAAGGCGACGACCGCGCACCTCGTAGTCGAACTTGCTCTTCTTGAAGCGGATGAACTGCTTCAGCCGGAGCACACGCAGCGCTCGGAAGATCCGCAGCACGCGGAGCACGAAGAAGAGCTGCGAGCGCGTCGCCGGCACCAGGAACTGCACGGGAACAGTGAGCGCCACCACGTACGCGACTCCGTTGCAGTATCTTGGCAGGCGTCACAGTGCAGACGAGCGTACGCACAACAATCACGGACGGGATGATGGTCAGGAGGTCGATGATACCGTGCGGCGACAGGAGGTAGCTCCACGGGTTCGGCGCAGCAAACAAGTGCAGCGCCTGCAATCGAAAGCCACGGGTCAGTGAGCGCGTCACGTCGCCATTGCTGCGGGGTCCGGCGGAGTCAGCAGAGCCTACCGACCAGGTCAAAGATGAAGAACAGCGTGACGCAGAGCTCGATGCACCGGTGGGCGACGGAGCTGCTGAATCCGTCAGTGTACAACTGCGACAGCGCCTCCCCATCCAGTGGAAGCAGTCAGCGCCTTAACCACCGCAATGGCAAAACACATTCGCACACACACGCACAAGCACGCACTTCTGCAATGTAGACAGAGAAGATGAGCACGCTGAGTGCGAAGTTGGTGGCTTCGAGGTACAGTCCCCAGCGGCCCTCAAGCGCCGCGCGTGTCTTCTCCCGCAGGCTCGGCACGTACACGCGCGCCATGGAGTGCGCGCCGCCGACGCCGTCTGGCCTCGCACAGCTGCTCCACTCGCTCTGCATGCGACGCTGGTCGAACTCGGCGCGCTGGCGCACTTTTACTCACGAAAGTTAGGATCCGGAAGTTCAGGCGGTGGCGCTCACGCCAGTCGTGCTGCACGTACGACGCTCCTGCTGCAGGTGGAGGTGGGCGCCGCCTGGTGCATCATCGAGCGGAGGCGGGGGCGCCCCGCTACGCGGCGTCCCCACGGCCACGTACTGCGCCATCGAGGAGGTTGAAGTGAGAACCGGATCTCGGGAGGGAGCAATGTGTTACTTTTTGTTTGGATGAAGTAAGAAGACTGCGACAGCAGCCATTTGGTCCAGTCACTTCTTAGTTCACAACGGCGAAGAAGTAACCAAAGCACCCAGAAATGGAGGCCGCGTGCGTGACGCCGACGTGCGCCAAGCACGGGGCGCTCGTGTGCCCGTCGTGCAAGAAGCTCGGCATCCCGGCGGCCATGAGCACGTTCTGCTCACAGGAGTGCTTCAAGGGCTACTGGGGCACGCACAAGGCGCTGCACAAGATGTTCACGGACGCGCTCGCGAGCGAGCAGGCGGCGGCGGACGCCAGCCGCAGCAAGAAGGCCAAGTCCTTCGAAGGGTACGACTTCTCCGGGCCGCTGCGGCCTGGCACGGTCTCCCCCATGCGCCCCGTGCCCGACCACATTGTGAAGCCGGACTACTGGCAGACCGGCATCCCGGTCTCCGAACAGCAGGCGGGCAGCAAGATCCCGGTTTACAGCGCTACCGAGATCGCGGGCATCCGCCTCGCGTGTCGCCTCGGCCGCGAGGTGCTGGACCTCGCCGGCCGCGCGCTGCGCGTGGGCGTCACAGGTGACGAGATCGACCGCATCGTGCACGAGGCGTGCATTGAGCGCGGGTGCTACCCGTCGCCGCTCAACTACTACAACTTCCCCAAGGCCCACTGCGTGTCGGTGAACGAGGTGATCTGCCACGGCATCCCGGACTCGCGCGCGTTCGAAGATGGCGACATTGTGAACCTCGACATCTCGGTGTACAAGGACGGCTTCCACGCCGACC
Organism: [Pythium] brassicae (nom. inval.); assembly: GCA_008271595.1. Classification (NCBI taxonomy): domain Eukaryota; phylum Oomycota; class Peronosporomycetes; order Pythiales; family Pythiaceae; genus Globisporangium; species [Pythium] brassicae (nom. inval.). The sequence goes on along the minus strand of SMMQ01002272.1, from coordinate 5,715 downwards.
TGAACGACACGTTCTTCGTCGGCAACGTCGACGCGGACGGTGTGCGCCTCGTCCAGACCGCGTTCGAGTGCCTCAAGACCGCGGTGGCGCTCGTGCGCCCCGGCACGATGTATCGCGAGCTCGGCAAGCACATCACGGACACGGCCGCGGCGCAGGGCTTCTCGGTCGTGAAGACGTACGCCGGCCACGGCATCGGCTCGCTCTTCCACTGCGCGCCGAACGTGCCGCACTACGCCAAGAACAAGGCGGTGGGCGTGATGAAGCCCGGCAACATCTTTACGATCGAGCCGATGATCAACGCCGGCACGTGGCGAGACAAGACGTGGCCGGACGAGTGGACGGCCGTGACGCTGGACGGCGCGCGCTCGGCGCAGTTCGAGCACACGATCCTCGTGACCGAGACGGGCTACGAGATCCTCACGGCGCGCGAGAACGAGCCGGTGATGGAGTGGGACGTGGCGAAGGTGCAGCGCCCGTGCAAGTGAGGCGCGCGGTTGCGTTACTTGGGCAGGAAGCACGCTACACGCTAGAGTGAGAGGTGGTGAGCGAGCGAACGAGTGGGTAGAGAGGGGAACAACACGCGCGAGCGCACAGGAGACCAACGAGCGGGCTGTTCAGAGTTCTCTCGACTGTGTGCGACGAAGTTCTCTCTCTCTCTCTCTCACACACACACTACTGCATCCAGTGCTCATGCGAGTAGAACTGCGGTCGGCGCAGCTTCTCGACTGCTCGCACGCTGCACGCGTAGTACGCCACCGCGGCTGCACAGTCCCACAAACGCATCAGTGTGTGTGTGTATGTCAGTCGACAAACGGACCCGCGAGCATTCCTGGACGTCGTACTACTGGAGTCCCACCGAGCTTCTGAATGCACGAGAAGACCGGGTAGCCGCTGACGTCCCAGATCTCGCCGAGTTGAGCTCCGTCCGTCAGCGAGTTCTAGCAGCAGCAGAAGAAGAAGAGTCAGCGAGTCTGCTTCTGGACCGCACTTGTACCGCTTACACGACACTCACGACGCGTGCGACGCCGAGAAAGACTGTGAGCAGGATGTACGCCGGATGCACGAGGACGACCGAGCGGAACTCGGCGAAGAGCAGCGAGAAGAGTCCGCTCCGGAAGAGGAACGTCGCGCCGAGCAGCGCGAAGAAGTTGACGAGCGCACAGATCTGCAGCAGCACCTGCACCCTGCCAAAGCCACCACTAGCCGGAGTCATTGAGAGTGCAATAGAGACGCCAAGAGTCGGCTTGGCGACTCAAGTCCCAGCACGCACATGCTTAGAATGGTGTTTTGGTTCGCGGAGGACGCGTGCTCTCCGCCAAACTCTATGGACGCGTTGAACGCGATGTCCACGAGCCAGAAACCCGTGAGCAGCGCCTCGTTGGCTCCGAAGAACGGGTTCCGGCGACGATCGGCTCGGGAGCGCGTGTCGCCTCCAGCAGCTCGCATCTTGGCACTTCAAGTGCGGCGCTTCAAGTACCGAACAGGATTTGACACGCTTTCAGTATGCTAAGCAGTGTTTTTTGTGTGAATATTTTGATTTGCGTCCAGTATGACCAGAAGTTGGCGCCATTTTCGCGGTTTTTTCCGCCAATCAAAATTCAAAATACCGCGTTTCACAACATAAAAATTCTTGGTGAGCGTCGAGCACGTCGTGCAGGTCGACTCTTCCGCTGCTGCTACTCGAGGCGCCTTCGTACTCGTGCTCCCAGAGGATCGCTTAAGGGCGACGGTCATGGGTATCTCCGGACTGCTGCCGGCGCTCAAGAGCATCACGGACACCAAACCGCTGGACTCCTATCGCGGACAAACGCTCGCGATCGACGCCTACGTCTGGTGCGAGCGGAGTACTCGGAGGCGCTTTTGTGTGGAGCCCGTAGCTTACATCTCGGGTCGTCTGCAACGCGCAGGCTCCACCGCGCGATTTACTCGTGCAGCCAGGAGATTTGCCTGGGCCAAGAGACCGACAAGTGCGTGACGCGGAGACGAAGGGCGTCGCTGATTCGGTACCCACACGCCCGCGACGCACGGACTCACAGATGTTGGTTGCACGCAGGTATGTGAGCTACTTCATGGAACGGGTCGACATGCTGCTCCACAACGGCATCACTCCGTATGTGGTCTTCGACGGCGGCCCGCTCCCAATGAAGAAAGGCACTGAGACTGAGCGCCGAGCGTACGTTCGCCCTGTCCGAGTCGCCTATTGTGTCTGTAGCACTTGATCCGACATTGCGATGCTCACTCGACTGCGGCTGCGCGGTGTGTTCCGCTAGCGCGCGGCAGAAGAACCGCGAGCTCGGCATCCAGCTCTTCAAACAAGGCAACCACGCGGAAGCGAGGAAGCACTTCACGCGTGCAGCCGACGTCTCTCCGTTCATGGCTCATCGAGTCATCCAGGTACCGACGGGTGCCAACCTCCCTGCGCTCAACGCTGCTTCGTTTCAGACCTACACCACGCGGTGGTTGCTCACAACGACGCGCTCGTCCACTCTCCGACTCGCAGAGACTGAAGGCGAAGGGCGTGCGCTACGTCGTGGCGCCGTACGAAGCCGACGCGCAGCTCGCGTACCTGACGAAGAACGGGCTCGCGGACGGCGTCATCACCGAGGACTCGGACTGCCTCCCGTTCGGCTGCGGCACCGTGCTGTTCAAGCTTGACAAGGACGGCGTCGGGCTCGCGCAGGAGATCAAGGAGTGCAACCTCAAGAAGAACACGGGCCTCCAGTTCCACATGTTTACGCATACCATGGTGCGTTTCTCGACGCTGTGCGCTGTGCTGCGTTGAGCGATTGGGTCTTCAATCTCTCGCTCACTCGCGGCGCCTGCTTGTTGCGCGTCCAGTTTCTTGAGATGTGCATCTTCTCGGGCTGCGACTATCTGCCGAGCCTGCCGGGCTTCGGACTCAAGAAGGCGTACGTCGCGCTTAAGCAGCACGGCTCGTTCGCAAAGGTGTGTGCTGCGAGAGAGCCGACACACAGCAGCAGCACAGGCTCTTACACTGGATGCCAGGAACTCACTCCGATTGCTGCTCTCGGCCCTCGCAGGTGATCCGTTCGCTTCGGCTCGAGGGCAAAGTTCGCATTCCGCCGACGTACGAGGCCGACTTCGAGCGAGCGGTGCTCACGTTCCGCCACCAGCGCGTCTTTGATCCGCGCTCGCAGGTGCGCTCACCCGTCCTGTCGACGCAGCGCGCTCTGCGTCACAGCATCACGCGCTGACACTCTGCGTCTCTCGCGCTTGTTCCCCAGCAACTCGTCCCGCTGACGCCGATCCCGGAGAGTGTCACGGAGAAAGATCCGACGGTGGGCTTCCTTGGTCCAATGCTCTCGAACGCCGTTGCTGTCGCGATCGCGCAAGGCGACATGGACCCGGTCACGATGGAGATGTTCCCTGTCGTCCCTGCGTCTGTCACCGCTCGCGAGTCTGCTCCAAAGGGCTTCGCGCGCGCCACATCAAGCGCAATGAGTCGCCCGTCTCCGTTTCAGAGCTGGGTGGTGTCGCCGCCGACACTAGCTCGACCTGAAGCACGGACGCTGCCGCACTCGTTCGCTGCCGCGCCTCATTCGCATCAGCAACAGAGCCAGCACTCGCAGTCAGGGCGGCGCTTCCCGAGCTCGTTTGCCCGCAAGCCACAGCCCAAGCCGACGCCGCCGTCGATCATGGACGTGATGCTGGCGCCAGCGAGCCTCACGCCGTCGAGAGCCGCCGAGTCGAGCCCGCCCGTCGTGAGCAGGTTCTTCGCCTCGCAGCCAAAGCAAGCGTCGCCGCTGGCCGAGTCGGACAAGTGCCTCGATGCGACGGTGCCGAGCTCGTCGTCGTCGATGTTCGAGAGTCAGGACCCGGTGGAAGTGGACGTGTCGCGAAGCATCTCGTTCTCGCCGGTGGAAGAGAAGACGCCGTCCCGCGCAGCCTGCGAGAACAAGGAGAACAGCGCCCCGTCGCACGCAGCTCCGACCGTGGCGCCTGTGGTGGCCGTGCGAGAGACACTACTCGCAGCGCCGAGAGAGAACGCGTTCTCGCGCATGATGCGCGCCGGTTCGATGCTCCAGAAGCACTCGCTGAAGCGGAAGGCGGCGGCGAGCTCGAGCTTCCGCCACGTCAAGAAGCTGCAGGGCCTAGGCAGCCATCACTCCCACCAGCACCACGGCCGCACGACCGAGCAGCACTTCCAGCAGCACGCGCACGCATCACCTGTGAAGCCGCAGACGCCGGTCAAGTCGCTGCCTGCGAAGCAGATCGGTGGGGAAAAAACCCCGGCGCCTGTGCCGCAGCCCAGCATCGCATCGCTCGACCGCTTCCGATTCACAAAGTAGACAAGAAGTGTACACTACTGTAGCGACCTGCGAGAGCCTCCGCACTCGCTGCCCTTCCATGTTCAATCGACCGCCTCAATGGAAGACAACGCCTTCCTCACATCGGGACGATCTCCAGCTTGCACAGCGGGCAGCTGTTGTTCTCCCGGATCCACCCGTCGACGCATTCTGGGTGAGGACCAAAGCGAGCGCAGAGGCAGTCAGTGTTGCCCACGACACACACTCACCACGCAAAGTCCTCGTGACTCGCACTCACCTTCATGGAACACGTGCGCGCACGGCAGCGACAGCGCGCGGTCGTTCTCAGCAAAGCTGTACTGGCAAATAATACATCTGCAATCCCCCAATCCCCCAATTACCCAATCACCCAATCACCCAATCACCCACACATTGCCCAGCGTCAGCGGGCCAGGACAAGAGATCAAACATCGTCGCGACCAAGCAAAACACACGTACGACGCGTCCGAGTTGTTGCCTCCGCCCCTCCAGCGATGCATCGGCAGGCACGAGATCACCTGCACGGCCATCTGGCGCCACCGCTCCTTCTTCACGTCCCCGTTCTGCTCTCCGAGGCGCAGCAGTTCGTCGTACGTCATGTTGTCCGGGTCGATCTCGCGGCCGCCGAGCGAGCCGGCGCCTCCGTGTGGTGCCCGCGCCGAGTCGTCGTCGTACGCAAACTGGTTGGACGCCGCCCCCCGCGCGGCTTGAGCGCGAGCTGTGTACTCCTCGAACGCCGCGATGTTCTGCGCAAGTAGCCAGCCACACCAGCGCAGCGTGTCAGCCAGCTCCGACACGGCAACGAGTCCGAACGACACGAGCGAGCCCTCAGAAAGGCCAGACAGAGCAGCACCCCCTCCCCCCACCTCTTGCTGCTGAAGATACTGCGCCAAGGCAAGCGAAGCGGCGTCGTCGTTGTCGTGGCCAGTAGACGAGCGCGGCGACGAGTTGATCGTCGTTGGAGATGACGCGGCAGAGGACGACGGCGAGGCAGCGGCAGCGCCAGTCCGGCGCCGAC